>VWZV01001284.1:184195-268105 GCA_013397155.1 Irena cyanogastra
GGCCAGCGGCCTGGCTCGGGGCACCGCCGGAGCCTGCCTCTAGTAAACGCGAGGTCGGTCTGGTCTCGCCCGCCACTTCGCAGGCCGTGTGTGTTCCTGTGCCGTGCCCAAGGCCGTGTTTTGCTGCAGATGTTGCTTATGGCCGGGTGGTATTTGAGGGAAGAGTTGGAGCAACTGGGTCCACCTTCAAGCCCGTGTATGTGTGCTGCCAGTAACAATACTAGTGACTTTTCCGGGTTGTATTGGCGCTCTTGGCATGGCTCAGGAGAAGGGTTGAGGTGTTCAGCATGGCTGCTGGTCAGCAGCAGAAGCTGCCAAGAGCTATCTCTTCCCTCCTGTAGCATCTACCTGAGTTCTGTCTGAGAGGTAGAGTTCCTTTTCCCTGTGCACTCTCTGAACAAAGGGTACACATTGATTTTGCTCCTGGGCTGTGCAGGGCCCCTGGACCTCAAGTACTAGAGTCATTGCAATGTGTGTCTGTGTTTGGGACAACGGGGCAGAGATTACCAGGATTTGTCTGCTGGCTTCAAGCCCTGCTCTCAGGCTGGCATTATCAGATGACCACTATCTGTCTCTATGTTCACGTAGGCACTCATCTTTTCCACTCCCTGTGAGCACACAAATTCGTCTTGCTAGGGATGGTGTGCTTCTGCTTCAGCTTTGCCAGAAGTAGAAATATGAATTGTTCAACTTCAGCTTTAAAGATTTGGACTCTATGGTTGTTTCCACATTCATTTTAAACAGATGTAAATCTAGAGTTAACTCTGCTGAAAGAAGAGTTGTGTGGCACAAAACCATTGTGCATTTCTGTGAACAGATACAGCTGACTGTCAGAGAAATGAAAATAATGAAGTGGTGGTGAATAAGCCAGGCACCTTGCTTTCAGCTGTAATACGCAGAGTTTCTGAGGAGCAGATGTTCTTCCTCTTGCAACTGCTGGTCTCTAGCTGAACATGGCTGAAGAGGCAGTGAGATCCTCCGAGCCTATGTGAGATGTGAACGTATGTAAAGGTTTTAATGATATCTTAAAGGCAGAGTCCCCATAATCTGATCCTTAGATGTAGAATTACAATATTAGATGCACTGCCAGATGTGCTATAGACATGGATTGGCTTTACAGGGACTTGCCTTTGCATGTCTCTTGATGTGTGCAGTTGAAGCAAGATTAATGGACATGCTCTTTGGCAGTTCTGTGCTTTCGGGACAGATTTATATCTCTAGGTGGGTCCTGTAATCACTGGTGCTATACATTACACCTTCTGCTGATTGCTTGTGCTATAGTGTAATGTAAGGACTCTTTCAGTCCTTTACAACAGGTAGTAGTGCCATTTCTAACAGGACTGGGCAGCTTGTCCACTGCCTGGGCTCTTGCTGTGTGTTAGTGGGATTGATGAAAGTTTCTCCCATCCATTCACTTTAACATGCTCCCTGATCCCAGCAAATAGCTGTGTACTGAACTGGGATGAGGAATCTTTGACCTTTACATGAGCCTGGAACAGGCATGAGCAGAAACTACACCAGTCTGCTCCTCTGTTTCTGCATTTGGACTTGGGGTAAACTTGTCATCCAAGAGAATTCCATTCTCAAATGCTTCTGTTTTTCTTCTAGTGGCCACCTAGAGAGGATTGTTTATCATACACCTTAAGGAGGTTTGCTTTACAGAATTTTCTGACTGTTTTCTGTATTTAAATAGCTTTTCTCTTTCTTTGCATTGACCCTGCTATATTCAACAGCCGCTTCATAAGGTCTGGGGGGCTGGGCTGTATTGATTTGGGATTGACCTGGACACTGCTGGATCTTTCCCTCTTCTGTCATTCTGAGCAAATTTTGCTTCAATTTTGGTATATATCTGCTTACCTATCTGTTTCCTCTAGTGACTATTTTTGCTAGTTTTTACTGGTGGCAGTTCTAGTATATATGTGCTGGATGCAGAAGTCTGAGGACTTAAGAACTTCTTTCTTTTTTGTCCTCCTGAAAAAATTTAATTCTGATTTTGGTGTATGTAGTAGAGAGTATCTCTTGGTGTTTACTAAAGTCAGTTTGGCTGCAGAAGCTCTTGAATCCGATTTAGGTGATTCTGTGGAAGTGAAGGAGCCAGCTACCAACCCCACCAGTCCTCATAGACCAGTAGGATAACAGGCCCACAGGGCTTTCCAAGTGTGTTCTCTGCCAGCCACACATGCAACAAGCTACTGAAACTTGTGGAAATGTGCCTGTGGTATCTCATGGACTTTACTGCCACCAGTGAAATCCATCTGTACCTTTCATTTCACATAGGTACTGCAGCAGGAGCTTACAGGAGAACTAAGCTAAGGAGTCCCTACTTATGGTAAGTGAGGCTGCTTGTCTGCTCTTCAAAGGATGATAGTTGTTCCTCTTTGTGGGAAAAAAATTCCATCAATCACGTTTTTGATTTATACTGGTGGAACTGATGAGTTTTCTTACTTGAAAACTTGATTCTTCTTGGACAGATCGAGTGTGGTCACTAGATCTCCGTAGTTCAGCCTCTACAGTTCTTCCTGTAGCTAGACCTCAGCGAAGTGTTCTAAGTAGTAGGTTTTCTCTCAGGGAGGGCAGATCTACTTTGTTATGGCATGAAATTTGGTGATGTTCCTTATAAAAAGAAATCTCCACTAAATCAAAGAAAAGGATGAAAAGAAATACTAAAAAAAAGTAATTTGTGGGCATTTTTTTCCTTTTCAGGTAGAAAATAAGGAGCGAAGTAGATAATAGGGAGCAGCAAATATTTACTGTTTTAAAGACAAACATTTCCTCCTCTGTTGTATTTTTTTTTTTTTGTGTGCTTTTTCTTTCTCTTAGCCAAACCGCCCCCTTAGCTTTTATTTCAGGTAGATTCAACTGATATTTTTCTGCCCATGATTGTTTTTTGTTTGGCCATTGAACCAGATAATCCAATATTTGCACAGCACTCCCTGGAGCTGCATGAAGAGGTAATGTTGTCATTATGACAGGTGGACCTCAGGAGATTATGTGAAAGCACGGGGTCTCCTAGTAGAAGCTCTCCTTGGCCTTTAAATGTTCACTCTCAGATCCTTAGGATTTCCCTGCAGATCTCTGGACTGTGTTGTATTAGAGGGGGTCGAAGTGTTGAGGAGGTCTGTGGTTTCCTGAAGGAAGAGCAATAATGGTATTCAGCAGCAGGGCATGGAGTTTCATGAGTATTTTTCTCTTAAGGGAAAGATAAGGCTTCTAGTGCTAAATGTTGGGATTTACTCCTATGTATATTTGAAATCTATTTTCTTTTTATTGTGTGGCTTTTTATACTTCTGAAAATATGGTGAGATATATATATATACACATATATACATATATATATCTATCTTTTCTGCGATGGGTTCTTGCTTAGGTCAGTATACCATGTTCTGTTTGTACAAAAATACTTGTTCCTGATAAAACTCACCTTCTTCTGTTTGTACCAAAACATCCTGGGCTCATGAAAACTGCCTGACCTGTGAAACTGTCTGCTTGGGCAAGGATTTTGCAGGTCACTCTGCACACTGAAATTTAAATTTCTCCTGCCTGGCTTAGATGGTTAGTAGTATAATTTTTTTATGAAAATGCCCAGTGTTACAAGCAGCTGCAGGTTTTGTGCTTGTGAAACCTATTTGCACAAATATTAAAAGCCACCAAAGTCTCCACCCAAATCTGCCACAATTGCTCAGATCTCCAAACAATTACAATCTAATTAGAGCCGGCATTCAAAGTTGCCTCCAGCATTTGAAACAAAAGTAATTTAGCGGCAATAAAAGTGTAGATTGGCAGCTCTGGAGGCTGAACTCTGCTTACCCGCAAAGGTACCCAGGGTGGGAAAGAGCTGCAAGAATCACCACAATGACTTGAGGGCCTGACCCCCTGCCTTGAGATGACAACCCCCAAGGGATGAACAAATGGGCAATTTTCTACAGGTCTCTTTACTGCCACTGCCAAGAGTGCTGCTAATTACTGACAATAATTAGAATGTTGTCTGTGGCATGACTACTTTTCTGCTAGGAAAAACACCTGATTCGTTGTATTTTAACAATCAAATGCCCATCATGTAGTGATGGTGTTTATGAAGTTAAGGATTATTCTGAATTTGAACTGCAGCCTTTGAGGTGAAAGGCTTTATCCTGTTACCAGTCTGCTGTGTGTGAGGCACAGGGCTGTGATTACCAATTCATTTCATAAAGGCCAACCGTTTAAAATTCTCTCAAGCTAGCAGCTGCTGGAAGAATGAAAAAGCAACTGGGTCTGGACAAATATCTCTTTTTTTTCTCTGTGTTAATTTTAAAAGAAACCCTCCAATTCTTCCCCCTGATGAATGAGACTTTCAATCAGTGTTGAACTATCACTGCTGAATGATAGCTTGTCTGCGCTTGCTTGACATGGAATTCTTCCAGTTCCAGAGGTGGAAGTCGTGTTTAGGCTGTAGAGCACCTGAGAAAATAATCTGCTTCATGTTACCAGTCAGTAGGAAGAGTCATTTGGATTTGATGTGGAGCTGGGTTCTAGATGAGCCTGGTTTAGCAGGGGTGTTGCCTTTGATGATCTTCAGAGGTGATTTCCAACCACAACCATTCTGTAAAAAGAACCTGCTTGGCTCAGTTTCTTGTGGTGCTACTGGAATCTTTTATTGCTGTCAGTTATAACCAAAGACAGAGGAAAGAAACCCTTCCCTTCCCCATCCACTGTTTTTTATACTCTAAAATACTGAATTATTACATAGAAAGGATCACCAGTGACTTCTGAAAACTGACAAGTCTTTGCTTTCCTCCAACCAAGTTAGCATATGCCTTACTGCAGCAGGCAAACCTTAATTTGTTGGCAGTAGGATTACAGCAGGTATATTTACCCTCAAGAACACTCATTTTCCATTTATAATTATCTTCTTCACTGCTGAGTCAGGAGGAAAATAAAATTATCTGTTGTTTTAGATTATATTTTTCTTAGACTGATATGAAAATTCTGGGTGACATTTTCAAAAGCATCCAATTTATGCAGGATCAAAAGGCTGTGGCTTGCAAGATCATCTGCTCCTCAGAGGTATAAGGGACATCAGAAAACAGTACCTTTGGTTTCTAATGTTGAAGATGGAGGCATAGATATAAGGTTGTTGCTTATATTGCTGTTACTATGGGATAAGATCATAATTTATGTTTTCAGATGAGGCTTTGAATATGATGATCTTATATGTTCTAACTAGAAGTCAAACTGCCCCTGGGGCAGGTTTCAAAAGTGTATGAATGTGCACTAATAGTTCCACTATAATTTTTTTCTTTGTCCCTCTGCAATAAGTATTTCTGGCAGCCACGATCCACTCCAGAGGATGAGGAAGAAGGTAGGAGGCTTTGTGGATGCATGTGAGAAAAAGTATTTTTTCTGGGGGAAGTTGTGGTTTGGGTTTTTTCTTTTGTTTTGTTTTTTTCTGTAATGTTCATCTCATCTGCAAATTACTACTTCCTGTTTGAAAACTGTGTGTAAGGAAGATGCTTTTATGCCTCCTTCATCACTATGTTCCACCTTCCCTACAAGCAAATTCAGACAGAAGATGTCCCTTAATACAAGGAGTATGTATGCCACCAATACCCATGCCTCAGTGATCTAGAAATATTATGCTAACCCACTCAAAAGCCAAAGCTGTTTAGAGCAGTTGTACCTACAGACATGCAGTACGGGTCCTTTTCTTTTCCAGTTCTGTTCCCTTATCCCTATTTAAGAAAAGCAGAATCCTGTGAACAACTATGAAAGCCAGCAACCTGTCTCCTCATCTGACTGCATGGAGCTGTATCAGCAATTTGGCCCAGCATCTAACCCAACGCCTCATGAATCTCACCAAAATGCAAGATAACAATACAGATGGAGTAAGATAACAATACAGATGGAAGCATTTAAGTCAGTATATGTATGAAGAGTAATTTGGGTTGATAAATGATGCAGAAGTTTGAAGCACTATTTAGTCTCACACTCACATAAACGTACATTCCTTGGCTTTGCGTTTTGTTGTGTGGATTAAGTTATAGCAGATCTGTCTGGAGGACCCGTTGAGGCTAAACAGTGGTGCTTCATTGTTTAATATCAGCTGCTTTATTATGGGAATTCAAATAAAATTTGACTTAAACAAGGCAGGCCTTCCCGGTATTTTTAGAATGTTATGCTATATCCTACGTCCATGTTTCACAGGCCGGTGTGTAATTAATGATGTGTGTCCTTCCTTCTCTCATTAACTGATGCACAAGATTTTGGAAGGTTTAAAATCATGCAGAAATGTGAAAAGTGGAAAAGGGAAGAAAAAAATCTTCATGCCTTGATACCACAGTTGCAGTGGGAGTGGGGGTGGGTTGCTCTAGGCAAGTTCAAAACTGCACTGCCTCACAGCATTTCTGGGATCCATGAGCTTTGAGCAATGTCTGGCTCCAGTGCCTCCATGATCCTGTTCAGAGAAGTTGCTTCAAATGTGTCTTTACCTTCTGTTGCCCCTTGCCCTGGCATCTGGCAAGAGGGCAGAGGAGCCTCTCCTTCAATTTTCTCCTGAGTGATCTCCATCTCACCATTTGCTTTCAGGTTGGAGGCAGGTGTGCAGGAGACCATAGGTTCCTTTAATCCCTATTAAGAACAGCAGATCACAGTTGCCCCTCTGGCCTTGTTCCCTATGACTATGAAACTAGCTTTAGCAGCAGAGAGATTTAATCTTTCTAGTGGAAATGTAGTGCTGGTCAAAGGTCTGCACTGCATCTTTTAGGACAGTTTCTTAGCTGTGTGAAGTTAATTGTGAGGCAGTGTCCGTTCCAAGTCACAGATTTTGGCAGGCTTGTGCTACACTCGCCTTTCTGCAGCTCCTCTGCCTTCCATGGGAGACATCTCAAAGAAGAAAGCCACAAACTATGCCAGCTGTGTAAAGAGGCCTCCAGCCCCTCTTAGAGGCTCCTTTATTTGCCTGCCTCCTCTTCCCACCTATCTGGTGACCAGAGGGAGGGAACAGGCAGTACTGGGATGCACTGCAAGCTGCGTGCAGATGATAAGCAGCTCTGTTTTTCTTTGTTATCTCTCAAACCTACCTGGTGCAGTCTGTCACCTGCTTCAGGTGGTCTCTGAGAGCATGGATGAGGATGAGCCGAGGTGTCTATGCTACATAGTACTCTGGCTGTACCCCTGCTAGTGCCTGCAGCAGATAGGACAGGCTGATGCGAATCAGCCAGTCACTCCTTCAGCCGTTGCTGCCCAGTTTTCTTCCTCCATCTTTGGTTAATGTAGATCATACCTTAAGTGCGTCCACAACTACGTTTAAGCAAAAGCTGTTACCATAGTAACACTGGAGATTTTCTAAATGCAGTCTGTGATGTAAACAACTAAAATGACTGTCACCCCAAATAGTTTATTTCTTCTGTGTAGTTTATCGAGTATTTAAATATGTTTTGGCACACACAGATTTACCACTTCTAAGTATAACTTGGAGGAGTAACACATCTTTTCTTACTGCTTCTATTTCAGCAGATCTGTTTCCATGTCAACAGCTCACATTGATAAAGAATTGACATTCTGGCTGCATTTGGCAGAGTAGGATACAAGGTGACAATTAAAATAAATCAGTGTTTCTAATGATGCTGATGTTAAAACTATGCCAAAATACTGGGATTCCCATGCACAGTAGGCAGAGATTGCATCTTTTAATCTGCAGAGAGTGAGGCAGGAATTCTCATGGGAACAGACTTTCTTTGCAAGGTTTTTAAGCCTTCCTGCTTACAGATGCAGAAAGACTGGGAAAGCAAGCTCTCTCTCACACACAGAATAATGCACCTAGCACTCTGTGTGTATGTGCACATGTGTGTTTGCTTTGGCTCATCCATTTCTAATCTAGGTGAGGTCTAGGAATGCATAAAGCATATAACAAAAAATAGAATGTGATTCTTGGATGAGAAACCTGTTTTGAGCCGAGTTTCTTGCAAAAACTGTGGAGCAGGTGCTCCCTCTTTCCACTCCTGATTTCCTTGTAGTGAATATATGTGTTGAGATTACTGAGGGACAAGAAGAATGGAGGCCCAGAGGGGCATTTTTTAAACTTGCAAGCCTGTTCAACAGATGGACCTTCAAACTGTGTATTTTGGGGAGGCTTTTCTCTGTCTCTGTGAGCAGCATGTAGATACATAGTAGTCACTGTTGAGGTGTCATCTCTGTGCTTGTTCTCCCTTAGTTCATAAGGGCCAAGATTAATGTCCCAACACTTTAAGTGCCCCAATTTTACATGATATGAGAGACAGAAACATGACCCCCATTTTACAGGGGCAGAGAAGAACTGAAAGAAGTTTTTCAAAGCTGCAGGTTGTATTGGATGCTTCTAGGTGATGCAAGCTCCCAGCCTGTAGTTGGGATGACAGAAAATCCTTTATCTGGTATTGGCTCAGGGTCATACTGAAGTCTTGGGGCAGACATGGAAATCCAGCTTAGCTCTCCTGATTTATAATTTACTCACCTTCAAGGGTGAGCAAAATTTGGGAAAGTATTTCCATGGAGGCATTCAACTTGTCTGAAGGTAGTCTGTCTGGTTTGAAGTAGGTTTAAATCTATAATTTCTGTTGCACTTGGGAACTATAAATGCCTTCCAATGTCAGGGATTTGGATGATGTGCCTAGTGATCTTAGTTGCTGTGGATTCTTCTGCAGTCCAATGAAAAGAAATAGTTGTGTCCAAGCAACAATACCACCTTCAGCATGTGTCTAGCAGTGCCTGATACTTCTTTGTGAACGTGTAAATTCACTTGTTATATCTTTCATATTATGGAATTATATAATTGTTGTGGGTTTGACAAGTGCACAAATTTACTTTGCCTAGTGAGGCTTCTATTTTTGAATGAAATTCTTAGGTGTTGTTTTAGAGAAAAGAATATAAAAGCAGAAATACTGGTAAGAGTTCCTGCTACCACTGAGGTATACCAAAATGCTCTTGTACACAGAATCAGTCATTTGCGTAATGGAGAGTGGAGATGAATATAATAAATCTCTCACATGTACTAATGATAATTTTATTTTCAGATTGTATTCTTTGGAGGATCTCTGGGCACTTCAGAAGAATTAGTGGATTACGTCTCACAGTAGCCCATAAGATGGTAAGTATTATTACTGTATTTTGTAAATGTGAAAAAATTGTGTTGTATTAATAATCAAAGAACTTGCAGAATTAGTCAAGTCCATGGCAAATAACTTTTCCCTATAGAAAAATCCCACTCTTTCAAATACAAGATGTGTGCAATGTTTATGTTTCAGCAAATGAGCAACTGCTGAATGACTTTAATTTGATTGTGCTGGAGTGAGACACTTTTAGGACATATCCTGTGAATGTCACTGAAGTGCTGTAGCATAAAAATTAGATTGCAACCAATGTGTAATCTCTGGTGTTTCGTCTTTACTATTGGCTGTAGCTGACAGCAGAACAGCAGCTGATTACATGGGGCTGCACGGGTACTTAGGACTATGAAGATCCCGCACTCTCCGTTGAACTGCTGTTGGCCTTCCTTACTGTATTACCTCATCTCCTAGCTGCAGGGATTGGTAATCCTTCAAGGAGGCATGCACAATGTTGTTTTCCCCTACCTTGAGTTAGAGGTATAAAAGTAGCAGGGGCTGTATGTGCTGATTCTCAGAGATTGGGCTGAGGCTTCCTGTGAGGGTGTAACCTCCAGCAACTGTGGGATTTGGTTTTGAAGGGCACCAGGGTCAGGCAGGTGTCCCTCCTGGTGCCACAGCTTTCAGTACCTTGCTCTGCCTGAGTTCTCGTGTCTCTTGACAGTAGAAGATTTTACCACACACTTGTGGCTGTTCATTCTCAAGCTAAGTTTCAGTACCTATAGCCGTTGTTCGAGACGTGACTAGCCATATGGTAGTGCTGCTTCTACCCATTTTATTACCTAAATTTAATTAACAGGCAATTATAATATCTAGACAGACAAATATAATAACGTACTGTCATGCTTCATTGTAAATAATGTCTGTAGTAGCCAAAGTTATTTGACTTAATATGAATGTGCTTGACATGTGCCATCTAGAGTGAGATGAACATGATGCCTAAGACAAACTCTGTAGTAACATGTGGCTCCTGTTGTTCAAAAGCTCTGGAAACCCATCCATAATCAATAACAGTAAAGTTCTAAAAAATGAAAAGGTGGTCATAATCATTTATATATGAGTTAATGCAAACCAGAAGAAATGCATAACCAAACACAGACAGGAATTGAAGAACAGCTATAACTTTGTCCAAGAAATTCTGTACTAAAGACCTTGACTTTAACAAGACTGTAATACCTAAGACACAGCTGAGAAACTTTTATGCAAAACAGAAGGAATATGTGAATTAAAGATGTTAAATGGTGCTTGCCTGTAATTTGATACAGCGTAAATGCCCTGAAAATGTTAACCTAATTCTGTTCAAATCTGAAAAAAAGTTTGTTCTTTCCACCCAAAATTTCTTCTAATTTTGCAGAGGTGCGCTTGTGGACCACTAGTTGAAAAAAAAACTATAATTCTAGTAGCCGAGCAAACTCTGTTCCAATCTAACACTAGAAAGTGGAGGAGGAAAGAAATTAGTTACAACCTCTCATGTAAGGAAAAAAAAGGTGGAAAATAATAAAGAAAACTAGTTTTCCTAATAAATCAAATATAGTACACTTTTAGCTTCTGCCTTTCTAGAATAAAAGAAAGCAAGAGGTTGTCAGTGAAAAAATGCTACATTGTTGAATTTTAATAAAATCGTATAACCCATTCCTCAGCCTTTGTGAGGATGTAGTGGAAATGCAAGATGCTACTCACAGTTCTGCTTGGTTTCATTCAGTGTCAGAGTTGCCTTTTGTTGTCAGTGGGGTGCAGTTCCTATGGAGTGAAACAGCACATACAGCATGGACTAAAGTGCCTCAAAACAGCTGTGTGCTGCCTTAGGCAGTACCTCAGTGGTTAACAGGGATAATGAATGTGCACACTAACAACAGTGAACACAGCCAGTTTAAGGATCAAGACTAAAGGTTATTTTTGGGTAAAAGGGAGAAGAAGGTGAAAATACACAGGCGTGCAGGAATACAGTGTTGTAAGCAGATTTAGGGCCTTGGCAAAAAACAAAGACTTCTTTGTCTGCTGTTACTTTGCAGCAAAGGTTTTAACCTGAAACATAGGTAGCTAAAATATTTCTTCAAGCTGCCTTAAACTTCACAGAGGCTCTCTTCTGCTGCGGGCTGGGCAGCGCAGAAGGGAAGGGTAGTAACTAGGACTTACCAAGACCTAGTGGGGCATTCTGGTGGGGCACGCATTCCTGAGCAGTCACTTTGCTACCTTTTGAAAGGATAGACATGCTCCTCCTAGACTCTTCATGCTTGTGCAGATGCAGAAACCTCATACCAGAAAGAATGCTGCAGTTTCAGCAGTAATAGGGTTTTTGCCAAAATGAGAGTGAAAGAGCATGCAGTGGACACATCCAGTATCCCTGTCTTCTTCTGCTGTCCTGGATGTCCCAAGTCTTCCTGCTCTTTTTCTAGTCCACAGCAGAGGAGCAATACAGCAAATTGACTGCTTGCTCCGTTCTCTCTCCTGTAACCAGTAAGATGATGAGCTGTTGCGAACACTGGAAGAGTGGTACTGAGTCTCTGGTGACAAAGTAAGCAGGTACCAGTGACTGGCAAGTGCATACTGCAGCAAAAGGGAAATTCCAGGGTGTCAGAAATGGCTCACCTTGGTTCTGTGTCCGGATGTTTAAACATTGAGTCAGCATCCCAATGCACCATGTTATTCTGGAAGAAAGTTATTCCATTTACTCCTCAGGTTCCTAATTGCCGGGGTCAGAGACTGGCCTATAATTGCAGCTGTCAGCTCACTGTTAAATAGAAAGATGTAAAATACCTCCTTGCACATCATTTATTAACATTTAAAACCCATCAGGGGACATATAAAACATTCCTTTTTTTGTAACATTTATAAACTACTGAGGAGCGCAGAAATATTCCCCTATATTAATTACAGTAATTTAGGCAATGTCCATGGAGGGCTGGTGAGCACAGCAGCTATGATTCTCCCCCACAGTTCTTTTATTTCCAGGCACTGAGGTTCCCCTGAGCCCCCTCCAGCTGCAAATTCTCCTGGCATGAAGCAGGGTAATGCCGGAGAGTGAATGTATTTTCAGACCATGTATACATGAGGGAGTTGCACGAAAATTACTGGTAAGCCTGCTTAGTTAAACCAAGGGAAAATGTGGTGTGGACAGTCTTATTTCATCTGGTCACTTCTTTTAGATTTGGATTAGCTTTGAAATCAAGTAAACTCCCATTTAACATCTTTAAATAAAGATGTATGAAGGCATTCACATCAGTTTAGCTTGAATTGTTTCAGTCAGATTTAAATGAAACCGGTGAAGCTTTCTTGTACTGAGGTGACCTCAGTAAATACAAATTTCTGTCTCTATTCTACAGACCAAAGGAGCTGCAGCTCTTTTGGGTTTTCTCAAGGCATAATTTTAGTCACCTATGTCAGTAGCCAGTGGGAATTATAAACTTTGCTGGATGAGGGTAAATCAAGTGAGGGACATTTAGTAGTCAGGAAAGGAACATGAAGGAAGGCAGCTTTACTTGTCACTCGATGAAAATTAGAACAGCAGCTTATTTTTTCCAGGCCTACTGCTGTGAATGGTTGGGCCTGCATAGGCCCTTTGTGTCCTGTTATTGTCAGAGTAGCTGGTGAGGCTAGCAGAAGCACACATGGGGAAGTCTGAGTGATGCATCTGACTGGGGAAGGGTCAGCCTGCAACATGTATAGATGGCAAATTCCCTTTAGAGCATTCACTCCTCTGCTGGGACAATACAGAGCTCTTGGTACCTATGTGTAAGAGCAAAAGAATGGGCAGGTACCTATTCCCATTGGCTTATTTCAGCCAGCTGATGCAAAGTAAGAAATGCAGCTACTTTCAGTTCATGAAACCTTGATGGTGGGCATGTTCTCCTGCAGTAGCATGACATTTGCAGAATAGAGTATGTTATGCTGAATGTCATCTTGAGTTTCCTCCATGAAGTAATTTGAAGAATGTTCCCCAGCTGCACATGCTGAGCTGTGAGAATTGTTACTGAAAGCACATAATGTGGTGTATTCCTAATTTTAAATGACTCCATCATGGAGAAGTGTTAGAGAATTTCTGTGGTTTTGAAGGGTACAGATATGTGGTTTTCTTTGTCAGAGGTGAAGCCATATAAACACTGCTTGTCACTTTCTTGTTATGCACTTGTTGTGTCACCTGTGTTTCAGTGAGTGTCCCAAAACAGTGATGGAAAAGCACTGGATATAAAGTAGTAGGGTTCTTGAGCCAGAGGGAAGCTGATTAGATCCAGTGCCTGAAGGGGAATTCTTCTGTAGAGGTATTCTTCTCATTACTGTGCTGCTAGGCCATATATCATTGGAGGGCTGAAATTTGTTTTTATCAATTCAGGAACAAGATCCTACATCTGTTCCTAATTACAGGTAGGGGTCTCAGAGGAGGTCTGAGTTACCGTGTATGGGGATATCAAAATGCCTAGCTCTCATTACTTGAATAGGTAAATAATTTTATTCATCATCTGTGCAGGGACATAGGAAGCGTAGCCCAGGAGATGTTAACAATTAACAGCAATCTCATCTGCATTACTGGCTATCAATATCTTCAGCTCTTCTGCTCAGTAGTTTAATATTGACTGTGTAAACCCTCTGAAAAGGGATAATTTTCTTTTTTTTCACGTGAATTGGACATTTACAAATATATTTCTGGCTTTGTTCAGATTGAATTTACATTGTATTTTTCTACAGAGGATATGATTTATGGTTTTTGCTCTCTGTGGGGAAATGAGGGACCAAGTATCTTCTGTAAAATATGTGCTACCACAGCTTGTGACTGGCTTCCATTCAGGTCAAAGTGCTAACTGTCCTGCAGGACTGCTTCCTGTGCCTGAAGTGGGTAATTTCTCTGGACCCAAAATTTTAGTTTTGACAGAGCTTGTATTGTTGCTTTTCATTTTGAGGACATCTGTCCTGTTCCATACAGTGTATGGTTTAACTTTCCAGTAAATGCATGGTTTTGCTCTAAGTTTTTATTTTGTCCTCACTGTACAGTTACTCTAGTTGCTTGCAAAAAGGTCACGTGTAAGAAATGCACCAGCCTGTATTGAGACAATTTATTGCTATAGATTCAAACAGACATAAGAGAAAAATAAAAAAAAAAAGTGTAGCTATTTGAAAGTGAATACACTATTATTAACATTTTTAACTTGAGCTGGCTTACTTGAAGCACACTAGTGCCTTTCACTGAAGTCATCTGCATAGCCAGGGAGTATGGGTGAGAAATAGTTAGCACCACATACCAGATGCTGATATGACTCCTCTGTATAGTTTTACCATGACACTACAAGGTGGCTCTCCTCCCTGTAGAAACTGTAACTCAAGGGTTGTTAACTCAACTGCCTGTTGAACTGTAATTGCTGGGAAACTTTTTTTTCTGTTAGAAATTCAGCTGTGTTCCAGGCAGTACAAAATACTGCTGACAGATTTGTTCTGCCCACTGCTAATTGTGGTAGCAGAAATGCTTTGATGGTTTCTACGTATGAGACTGGGAAATCCCTCTGAGAAACTTAACACATGCAGTAATGTAAAATACACTGATGCTGTTACTTGAATTTTTCAGTTTGTTGAGGCGAACAGCATTTACCTGCCAATGGGAACAGGAGACAATCTGGTGATTTCAAATCAGTGCATTTAATTTGAATTCAGTACCAAGCACATTGCTGGAATTATTAGTAAAGCAATCAGTTTGGAAGCAACTACAGCAATATGGGTGGTAAATAGACAGCAGCAAAGATTTATTAAAAGTAAGTCATACAAACTAATTTCTTTCTCTGATATGATAAAAAGCTTAATTAATAAGGTAAATCCACCAGAATTATGTATCTCCGTTTCACATTCACATTTTTCTTACAGTTCCATACGACAGTCTCATAAGAAAATTAGAAGTGTGGATAAGATAAAATATTTTATAAAATATGATGGATTGTGAGTCATTTTGAGTGACAGTAAATATATATGTCAAGGTATATCTGAAGTGCTTGTCACATTGGTACTTATATATGTATTAATAACTCAGTTTTGAGAGAGGAGAGTGCAATCTTCTAGGAATCAATTCTGGCTGAAATACTAAGTTAATGTGCTCTATTTTCATTAATTGCTTTGATGGATTAAGACTTCATTGTTTCTATGTGTGAATGATATTAGTCTTCTTGGGACTGCAAATACCATGCAGAGAGTGGTCATTAAAATATCTCCTTCTCTGTATATGTTCCTAGCATATACACTAGAATCTTGGACAGGGAATATGTGGAAAATTGCCACTTTAGAATTTTGTCTATAAAGAAGAACTCATTATGTTCTACCTGGGATCAAGAAATTTACTTTCTATCTACAATTACTCTAAAAAACCCAAACCCCAAAAAAACCTCACTTCGAAAACTTACATTAAGAGAACATTGAGGTTGTAAAGCCAGCCACTGAGTAATTAGGAAATAATAGAATTCAAGTGGCCTGTATAATTTTATTTCAGCTTCCTAATGCATATTTATTATGAAGCAGTCTTTAATTCCAGGAATTCACACTATTTTTAACTCAGGATTCTCCTTTGGTGGCTGTCTGCAAAGGGAGGAATTTCATCCAGACAGCTTTTGGCTTCATGCAATTTCATAAAAAATTCCTCAGAACTTCATTGCAGGCCAGTTTGCAGCCCACCATTCCTAATTATATTCTTGCAAAATGGAGATGTGCAGGCAGAGACATTGAAGCATTTCAGAAAAATGTTTCAGAAGCACTACAAAGAAACATGTAGTTCTGAAGAAACTGGTGAAATATGACTTTTTAAAAAATAAATAAAACTTTAAAAATCCTTCCAAATTCAAGTTTCAGTGCAGATATTTTGTAAGGTCTGTAATTAAAGTCATAATATGATCTCTATGTACACTGAATCTTTGTGTCTGAAGGTTTGCACTGTTGCCTTAGATGCATGACAAGTAGGCACTTTCTGTTGGATGCTCTGGATAATACCATTAGATGCACAATAATTAGGTGTTTTCATCTCATTAATATTCATTTTCATACATTTAAATGCCTCTCTTATAGCATTTGTTAATTAACATACATTTACAATGGTATATTCCTCTTCCCCATTCACCCATTCTGACTGATTTAATGAGCTGACATATCAGATGACTTCTCATACAGGATTCTGCTGTTGTATCTTTAGTGGGAACAAAGAAGTGGTTATTGTGTTGTTTGCAGGCAGTATTAGCACAGCTATTTTTTCTCATAAGGAATCTGGGCCATGGAGAGTTTGTTCTCAGTGATGCTATTGCAAAATAGAGGGCTCCTTACTGTCTATTTCCTTTTATTCATATTGTTAAAACCTGCATTGCAGAAGCAAAGTTTGTGCCCTAATGTATTATTCAAATTGAAAGCAAATACAGTTTGTACCCTTAAAAGTTTGTGTTTTGCACATTTCAGAGAGTAAAGTGCAGCTTGTGAGACTGTAGTGAGGCACGCATCAACATTAACAGAAAAAAACCCTTTAAACATTCTTGTAAGTAGGGCTAATTTAAAAGGTAAACTAAAACATTCAGGGAGTTGAAGGAAATCCCCATTTCCTGATAATGTCTGCAAGGAGGTGAAATAGTAACTGAAATGCTGCTGTATAATTGCACCTGCTGGGGATGTTCATTATGATTCTTTGGTTTTCTCTGGAGTCTGACTATTAGCAGTAAGTTAGACAGCTTGCCTGTGTATCATACAAATATTTTAACAGACCATGCACAACACCTCCCATAGTAAAGTCTGTGGTTTCAGTTCCTGTGTTGCTGCTGAAGGACATAATAATAATAGCAGCAAAACACAGAAAGTAAACATAGTTCCTTCTGTAGGTTTAGCAGATTAAGTTTTTGTGACACTACAGTTTTTCGAGTCTCCTTTCACCAAAAATTAAGGTGAAAAACTCCTGTAAAATTCTTCATACTGATACATCAAAAAAGCAATCTCAGCAGTTAACAGATTATTCAAATTCAAAGGGAGAAAACACACCTGGAGGGGAATTTTCAAAAAGGCTCAATGTCAACTTAATTCTGTTCCCACTGAAGTCAATGGGAGCTAAGCCAGTACAGAGTGTTTTTCAAAATCTTAACCCTAGGATCTGCATACCCTTCTAGGTTCGATGAGGTTTACTCTTTAGGAGATTCCAAGTTATTAAGGGAGAGATTTTCAGTAGCACCTGAGGGATTTAGAAGCACAGTTCAATTAGTCTTTCAGTGCAATTTGTGCTTCTAAATACCTGAGACAGGTTTGAAAATCTCACGCTAAAACCCTGTCTCAGCTGTTGGTTAAAGCCTCAGTGCACATGTCTATTCTGATAAAAATAGGATTGCAGTGTGAGGCACATGCGGAATTTTGCGTGTGGTTGGATGGTACGCCAGGAGAATAGGCTGTCACATCCTCGTTAACTATAAATGAAGGGCACTGTCAAGTGAGGAGCGTTTGAACAACAATGCAAACACTGCCGCCGCCGCCCTGTGCTGGGCGCTGCTTAATACTGAGGAGTCACGTTCCGTGACCTGTGTTAAACTGAGAGGCACAGAACTCCCTGAAGATGCAAGGAGGGTAAGTTAGTATTCATTTTGAGCATGGTGGAAGGATCTGGTGCCCCACTTTTTGGATTGGCATATCACTTAGGAGTGATGGATGCGGTTATACGTCAGTGAACATGATTTACATGGGTTTAAATGGCTCCTTTTGATGTGGTTTTTATACTGCAGCCACCTAACAAAACCTTGCCCTGCTAGTGCACTGAAGATGATCAGATTTAGGTGTCTTGACAGCCCTTGCTTTTTCTGCTGGCAAGAAGAGACATATCCCTCCTTTCCTGAATTTCATGGAAGAGAAAACACACTTCCTTTTAAATGTCTGAAAGAGAAAAGAGTAGACACTTCTGTCAGTGTGTTAGAAGGTGGGAGATTCAGCTGTGGCTCTTAGGAGAAAGGTTTCAAAGTCTGGTGTTCCTTCACTTAAGGGCAGCTTGCCTGGCAATGCCAAGTTAACTCCCTCGCTGTTTGGAAGCTCCAGGTATGAGATGCCAGTGGTTCAAAGGTTAGTCTGTCTTCTGTGCTCATAGGATGCAGTGTATGTTTCATACAGAAATGGGCAGTATGCCTCTTTCAGAGGTCAGATTCTCCTTGAGGTACATCTAAGCACTCTCACTGATGGGAAGTAGTTGGATGGCTACTGAACAACATTATTGCGGGAATGATGTTTTGAACCATACTGGTCCTCCTCAAGACCTCTTGTGAAGGTGCCTTGCTTTACCTTTTGAGTCTGCTGTGGTGTATAACAGGAATTTGGGGATCAGGAAGGAAGAAATAGGAGTAAGAAGCTGATAAAGAAATTGTTTTCCTTTAAAAAGGATGGCTAAAAAAGGATACTAAATTTGAATTAGTTTAGTGTGCAGTATACCACACAAAAATGAAGAGGAAGCTTGTAAATTATTACAGTGGCTGTCCTAGTCACTCTGAAATTAAGCTTAACAGAAAAATCAGCCTTAGTCTTTACTTGGGTAGGCAGATGGGTGAAAGAAAGTAAGTCTGTTTTTGTACCATCTCTTCTTCGCAGCAAGCCTTGTACTCATGTCACGGGGAGAAGCAGCAGGAACATTACAGCAGCAGACCTAGAGAAATACCAGATGCTCTTCTGTGAGCAAAGAGGGATGAAGCAGCAGGAAATGAAAGGAGCCTCATCCTGATGAATGCATAGAGGTAGCCAGCTCTTCAAAGTAGGGTGAAATAGCTCCCCACTCTGTAAAACAAAGGAGTCTGGGTGGTGAAGAAGTGGTAATTCACACAACCCATGCCAGCCTATTCAAGGGACTACTGTGTAATTCAATACAGAGTGAAGAATTACCATCTTTATACACTGTTGAACCTAAACCAAGCCCATAGCTAAACTGTTTCAAGGTAAAGCATTTGCACTTGTACTGGAAATAACAGTTAATGAATGGCTCTAGAAGCTTCAGATTACATTAAGAGTTGAGATTTACTGTCTGAGGAGGATATCTCTTATGGCAGTACTTTTGTTTAAATATAGCCCTTTGGAGTTGCTTGATAAAGGAAAATACGACCAACAATGTTATGGAGCTCACATTTCAGGGAGAAGAACTCTGCAGAGAACTGCTGAAGCCTTCTGAGTACACTAAAGTTGGAAAGCTCTGAGTGTCAGAAGGGTGGAAGAGGATTTGTAATAGGCAGTTCCTAAACAGAGTAAGACAAGGCAGTGTATGGCTGGCTTATCATCAGGACAAAAAATGGTTCCATTATGGGAAGGCTAATGTCATGGAACCTAGGATAGGTCAGAAGGCAGCTGAATTAGAGTTGAGAAAAGTGAATCACAGAATGGTTTGGACTGGAAGGGACCTTTGAAGGCCATATAGATCAACCCCCCTATAATAAGCAGGCACATCTTCAACTGTATCAAGTTGCTCAGAGCCCTGTCTAACCTGACCTTGAATGTTTCCATGGATGATGGATCTACAGCTTCTCTGGGCAGCCTGTTCCAGTGTTTCACCACCCTCACAGTAAAAAAATTCTTCTAATATAGCTAATCTGAATCTACCCTTCTTTGGTTTAAACTCATTCCCCTTGGTCCTATCACTACAGGCTCTATTAAAAAGTCTGTCCCTATCTTTCTTATAAGACCCTTTTGTGCACTGTAAGGCTGCTGTAAGGTCCCACCAGAGCCTTTTCTTTTCTGAGCTGAACAACCCCAAGTCTCTCAGCATGTATTCATAGGGGAGGTGCTCCAGCCCTCTGATCATTTAGATGGCCCTACTCCAGACTCACAACATCTGGGATCTACTTTTCCTGTGCTCAGCTGGATGCAGCACTGCAGGTGGGGTCTCACCAGAGAGATGGGGAGAACCAGCCCCGTTGACCTGCTAGCCATGCTCCTTTTGGTGCAGCCCAGGATATGGTTGTCTTCCTGGGCTGCCACCACTCATTCCCATGTCAAGGTTCCTATCAACCAACACTCTCAAGTCTTTCTCCTCAGGGCCGCTCTCAATCCGTCCTCTGCCCAGTCTGTATTTGTGTTTTGTATCACTTGAAAACACATGAGGATCTTACACTAGGCCTCGTTAAACTGGATGAGATTCCTATGGGCCCATTTCTCAAGTTTTTCCAGGTCCCTCTGGATGGCATCCCATCCCTCGGATGTTTCAGCTACACCACATAGCTTGAGTGTCACATGCAAATTTGCTGAGAGTGCACTCAGTCCCTTTATCTGTGTCATTAGTGAAGGTATTAAATAGTACTGGTCCCAGTACAGACCCCTGAGGGACACAACTTTTCACCAGTCTCCATCTGAACACCGAATTGTTTACTGGAACTCTTTTGAATGTGACCCTTCAGCTAATTCCTTATCTATGGAATAGTCCACCCATCAAATCTGTATCTCTCCAATTTAGAGAGGAGGATATTGTGGGGGACTGTCAAAGGCCTTGCAGAGTTCCAGATAGATGACATCTGTAGCTCTTGCCTTGTCCACTGAATGGATGAGATGTTGGAGTAGTCACAGGAAAATGTAGCATGAAGAGAAGGATGTGAAGAAGAGAGGAGAAGACAAAAGTATCCCCTCGACCCAGATAAAAGACTGAAGAGCTCTGGGTAACTTTTCTGATTTGGACTGCAAAAGTGTCTGATGCACAAAGACTCCTATGTGGTGATCAGCCTCTGAACAGGCACTTAATGTAGTCTTATTTTAGTTTCACTTTTGTGAAAAACTGCAGCTCCTGATAATCAAACACTGGAGATATCTTTTGATTCTGCATTGCTTGCCTGGCCTGGAGGCTACACCCAGAGTGATGGGTAATGGGAGCTTTGACAGGAGTGCTGCACAGATTGGTGATTTGGAGAGCAGCATTTTCTTCACTCGTGGTCTAATCTTGGAGGAAGTGAGTCACTGCTATCCTTTTTTCATTTGCTTGGAAGTTGTGCTGGTAGCAAGAGCACATTATAGAAGAGTCAAATTTGCTATCCTTCCGTCCTATACTTGTGTCTCTCTTGTGCTAACTTATCCCACTTAATGCAGAAGAAAACACTGATCTTGAAATAAGATCCATAAACAAGTGGCTCTAAAATGGACAGACGAGTTATTTAATTAATGGCTTCTGTTCATTTCTGCTGCCTAGCCTAGCCTACTCCTGCCTTTACCTGGCTCAAGGGGAACAGATGATAGGGCAGTAGTGCTGCAGTGTTCCCTTCCTCGCAGAGCCTGAGACCTGTTCAGCTTCATAGGGGAACAGTGACCCTGCAGCAGCAAACCCTTCTGCGAGATGTCAATCCTGCTGTGAGGATGATAGCGCTGCAAAGCTGTCTTAATGTCAGCATTAGCAGGATGGACAGGTGAGGTGTAGAAATAGCTGATACAAGAATTTTGGGAGATTCCTTGGGGCCATCCGTAAGATTGTGTGAATCCACATCCTCTAAGATGCTTCTCCTCCCTAACCCCCAAATGAGCTGTTCTCAGGATGCTGAGGCCGAAGGCTGGGACAGAGTGCATATCCCTAAGGTAAAGTGGAAATAGAAACATATACCACAATTTGTGCTGTGCTCCTTTCTGATGTAATCAAGTACTGTAAGTTTTACACACCAGTGCACAGATTACTGGCATTTACTAGGAAGAATGAGGAGCAGGCTGGCAACTGCTTGGAGGCACATGGAATATACAGGCAATTGCTCTGGAGCATGGGGAGCACACAGGCAATTCAATTCCCAACTGGTTTCTAGGCAGGAGCTACCAATTAAAATTAAAAGAATAAAAGACCGCAAGCTTGGGACTGATGATACGCTCTGGAGAGTGGAGTTGCCAACAGCTTGTGCTACAAAGATGCCTCTCTTTCAATGGATTTCAAATGGTGAAAGAAACTCAGGTAACAGATCATTCTTTTCTTCTGGCTTCCCTGATTTTCATGTACTCAGTCGTACAGCCAAAATTCCTACAAAGACAGACGGGGCTGCTCCCCATGAATTCCAAACAGCGAGCCAGCCATTTGAGAGCTGATGCAGTGAATATACCAGCAGTCAGCTATACCTAGGAAGTGAAATTTTAAAACTGGGCATCAGGTACCTGAGCAGAGAATGTTGAATGATGAGGCTCAGATAATCCAGTAATGAGAGCATGCTATTTATATATATATGAAATTATTTAGGAATAATAAAATAAAATTATCAATCTGACATGTCTTTCACATTAATTGTTCATGAGTCTCTGAAGCAAACCTCCCCTTCTGATGAAGAAAACTGAAGCCTGACTAGGTGAGATTATTAGACATATGTGGGACTTGCAAACCTGGGATTTATGCTGTGTCCATCACAGTGGTCTCTGAGGATCATGTGGAAAGTGTGTAAGTTTTAACTGTAATTACCAAACTGCAGCTGCCATGGGGCAGATGAAATTGTAAATCATAATCTGTCATTGGTTATGAAGTCAAAACATACTTTCCTTGCCTCTCTGAGAAGTCATGTGAATGTTGATTAACTAGTCAGGTAGAGGCTGCTGGATAGGAGAACTTTCACAAAAAGCAGGGATTTCACTCAGTTTTTTAAATATTATGCATGAAAGACAGTAACACAAAGACTCTTAGTGCTTCAGGATATGGAAGTCCTAATGGTGGTGCAAGGTAAGAATTGTGCTCTTACCTGAACTCCCTGACAGACAGAGAAAAAGCTGTGCCTATCAGCCACTGAAAAATGGTGGCAACTAAGCCAGTCAACAGGTCTGGAGGAAGTGTTTGCATTGTTTTAAGATGCATTTTGTCACAGGTGGCCTTTGCTTGGGAATCAGAGTAAGAAAGTGAAAACCCTTCTGGCAGTTCACCTCTGTCGGGTAACTTAGGAATGACTAGACTCCACACCACAGTACTTCAAAGTCATTGCGGTTCCTCGTGTCAATTCTGCTACAGCTGGGTTTGCTTTGTGAAGGATAAACTCTGTTCCTTTCAGATTTCTCTTTCGGAGAGCTTAATGCAGAAACTGATCCACCAGCAGGTGCAGGATGGAATCATTAATTATTGCTTAGCTTAACAAACTGCATCTTAAATTATGATATTGATTACAATGCTGAGTGAAAAGGCTGAGCTGGCGTTACAGTATTTGACACAAGCAGCATTTTAAAGTGTTTGCACGGATTGCATGATGCACCAGTATTGTTTTTGGGAAGCAATAGACTTAAAATATGGCATTGCATAAAGTGCTAGGTGCTTCTGAATTAATTTACTTAAACTTTGATTAAAAATTTTTGTATGGCTAAAGGTGCTCACCCAGAGTTCTTGTTCTCCTTAACAAGTACAAGCCAATGTTTGCTGTATCAGTTCACCAAATAAATGACATTAAAGCATCGCAAAAACACATTTGCAGCATCCCTAGTAAGTTCTGTAGGATCTCCTGACAGGATAAACATGTCTTTTCTGCCCTCCTTTTTTTCCCTCCCCCCAAAACAAGCAATAAAAACATTTTGCATAAACAAATTCCAAATTACAACTAATCATAGGAAAGCTGACAAATGTATGCTATGCTAGTCTGTGAAAATACTAATCAAAGCAGTCTGTCAATTGTTAAAGTTAATGATTTAGATATGCAAAACTCTGACTAAATTTTTGTGGATAATTACATAATTACGCCTGGGTTAACACAATCAAAAATAGCAATTGCATGCTCCATCTTGAAACCACCACAGCAGTTCCCTACTATCTTTTAAAGGCCTCTTTACCCTTGTTCCCCCTGCACACAAAGTGCAGTAGGAAAATAAAACACTGGGAGTCACCTAGGAAGAAAAAGCAACTGTGGTAGGTGTCTCCTGCCTATTCCAGTCACTCTTTGCCCTCTGCAAAAACAATCTCCTAAAGAACAAAGAGCCTGCTAGTGTGGGTGGAGGTGTGGGAAAAGACAGGCAGATAATGGAGGATTGGAAACAGGAGAGTTATCTGCTCTAACAAGCTGAAAGAACAACACCTCCACCCATGGATTAAAATGTGTGTGACAGTGAGATTTTCCTGTGGGAGGCATTGCAGATTGAAGGGAGGGGCGGAGTTTATACTTTCTTTTTAAAGGTCTTGCGGTCATGCAGAAGCCTAAGACTGGCAAGGATTACCTAGGTCATTCATTTTTTCATTTAATTATAAAATCACTCAAAAGTTCCTTTTGAACCCAGACAGTCCCCTGACAGGTGTGTGCCCTAGAAGGTGCTACCAAGTTCTTTCATCCAAACCCCACCCCCTTGAGCTATGAAATGACGCCTCCTCCTGAGCACATGCTTAGAGCCTTTGCTGAGGTGCTAGAGAAACGGAGACTTTTGGTGAAGGGGAAACAAAAGGGGGTAAGCAGACCAGGTCCTTGCGGACACTGGTCTTTTTTCATCTCCTTTGAAAACAGCTCTGAATTTATTCCAGGCACCTTTGAAAAGCCTGGTCCTTGGAAATCTTAACGTTCTCTTGCACCACTGTTTTTTTTTTTTTCCTTCTTATGTTGGCTTCGTGCTCTATTTTTATACTAGGTCTAACTAATACTGTATAGAGATCCCAGTTGTCTGGAATCTCAGGTGGGTGACAGTGTATAAATAAAATGAATATTGGGCTCTTTGCTGCATATCACATTGGCTGGGATGGGGTAACGGTAGTGATGGGGATTTAAAAAGTAATATATCTCTCGTGTAATTTTTTATCATAATTTTTCTATAGAGTTTCCATTAAATAGATGAATGACCTAAATGAAAAAGAGAAATAAAGTGAAAGTATGAAATCAGTCCCTGTCAAGAGCTACATAAAAAGAGCCAGCCTTCTGAAACTGGCTGCCTAAACTCCATAATCCGCAAATAGGTGTTCAGGTGAATTGACTGGCTTTCCTAGTGGCTTATTACTAACAGGGATCCGACATACAAGAGAAGCAAATGCTTATTGACACAGATGTATTCACACCACCAGCCCTCTGCCCAGAATATGCTGTCAAAGTCAGCATTAGCTCATTGATGTTATGGAGCCCATTTTTTTTTTTTGTTACATTTTCAAGTGTAACTATTAGAAAAGCACTCAGTGAGTTGCTCAGTCTGAATTAAGAGTGTGAAGTTAAATAGTAGTGCAGTTGGATGTCTGAATGAAATCCAAAATGTTGTTTTGGAAACCTTGCAGGCACCTGGAGCAATATCAGGACTCTGAGGCACTATTCACCAGTCTTACACTGCTTACTTCTGCGGCACTGATGAAGCAAAAATAAACTTCCTGTACTTAGACAGATTTTAAACATTTTTCTACAAGACAGAAACCAGATGGAATATTTTCACAGCTGACACCAAAATTCACAGCTTTCGTGACTTCTGTAATATTGTGATTTATACAGGGACTTTCTGTATCAGCAGCCGTGAGCAGACAGCGTCTTGCCATTCAAGCTTTTAAACGTTATTTGGATTGGTAAGTCAAAGGATTGTATTAGCTGTGTGAAACATGAAGTATCAGTGGATTTAAATGATAGTTCTGTGAGCCGTTCTGTTTTCACATCATGGCTATAAGTCATAATAATAAAATATGTTAAAAGTACACTGCTCCAAAATGGATAGAAAACCCTTAAGTCATTTCTAGAAGCAAACAAGAAATTCTTATGTCAGGGCACGAGCACAAGGCAGGCAATTGCTTTAAGCATTTGTTAGATCTTTTGAAGGGGGGACATGAGTGGCAGAAGGTTTTCTGCATGGGGCTGCATGTTTCACAGGCAATATTTTCAGATAAACCTGACAAAAAAGTATTGAATGTTGTTTCAGCGTTTTAGGGAGGTGGATTTATGTTTGATTGATTGTTTTCCCTGCTGGGAATTAGGAAGCCAAGTCAAAATTGCTGGTAGACCAGTTGGAAGGAACTGTGGTTTTATGTGGGACCTGGCAGAGCTTAATGCAGGCAGAGACTTTTCTCCATGTCCTGTTTAATTTGCTCTCCATTTGTGTCTTGAGTAGCTGCTTGTTCTTTGCAGTCAAGATTTTCCCCATCTTTGTGGGAATTCATAGTTTCATGGGAAACTTGTTTTGACCTGTACCTGAAAAAAAAGATCAGAAATGCATTGGTTTTTCTGGTTTTACAAGACTTTCTCTACACATGAGGATGTAGAGAGGGTGGCAACCCTGATGGTTTCCTGCCTGTTTCCAAATGCAGTTCCAGGTTTTATGTTTTCCTTTCACAGTTGTAGCTGATGTGACTTTTGGCTGTATGGTATCCTTCCTAATCTGAAGCAGCATGTTGGTGGTTTTGGTTCTTATCATAGTCAAGAGTTCAGTCTGCTGAAGGAGGCAGTGCGTATTTATAAGATCCCATACTCTGAAAATCCACTTGCCCACTTTCACCCCATGCAAGAGAGCTGGTTTGCATAGGGCTCCAGAAATCAGAGAATTGTCTTTTCTTTAATCACGTGTTTGTTTAGGAAGGGTTGTGTTATTACTAGGGAACGTAATTTCATGGATTCATAGAATGGCTTGGGTTGGAAGGAACCTTAAAGACCACCTTATTCCAACCCCCTGCCATGGACGGGGACACCTTCAACTAGACCAAGTTACTCAAAGCCCCATCCAACCTGGCCTTGAATACTTCCAGG
Organism: Irena cyanogastra; assembly: GCA_013397155.1. NCBI lineage: Eukaryota > Metazoa > Chordata > Aves > Passeriformes > Irenidae > Irena > Irena cyanogastra. The sequence goes on from VWZV01001284.1 coordinate 210,882, forward strand.
CATCCACAGCTTCTCTGGGCAACCTTTTCCAGTGCCTCACCACCCTCATAGTGAGGAATTTCTTCCTAATATCTACCCTCCCTCAGTGTGAGGTCATTCCCCCTTGTCCTATCCCTATGTGGCTGGGAGCCCCAGAACTGGATGCAGTGTTCCAGGTGGAGCCTCATGAGAGTAGAAGGGCAGGACCCCCTCCCTTGCCTTGCTGGCTGCACTGCTTTTGATGCAGCCCAGGAGGGAGTTGGCTTTCTGGGCTGCAAGTGCACATTGATGGTTCACGTTGAGCTTCTCATCAACCAACATCCTCAAGCCCTTCTCCTCTGGGCTGCTCTCAGTCCATTCTCCACCCAGCCTGTATTGACACTGGGTGTTGCACTGACCCTGGTGCAGGACATGGCACTTGGCCTTGTTGAACTTCATCAGGTCTGCACAGGCCACCTCTAAAGCCTGTCCAGGTCCCTCTGGATGGTGTCCCTTCCCAGTGATTCCAAACAGCACTGGCCCCAATACCAACTCCTGAGGAACACGGCTCATCACCACTCTCCACTTGGACATCAAATCATTGACCACAACTCTTTGAGTGTGACCATCCATCCAGTTCCTTATCCATCGAGTGGTCCATCCATCAAATCCATGTCTTTACAGTTTAGAGACAAGGATATCAAGCAGGACAGCACCAAGTTTTGCACAAGTTGAGGTAAACAATGTAAGTCCCTCTTCTGTCATCTACCATTGCTGTAGCCCTGTTAGAGAAGGTCACAAGATTTCTCAGCCATGATTTGCCCTTAGTGAAGCCATGTTGGTTGTCACTAATCACCTTCTTATTTTCCATGTACCTTAGCGTAGTTTCCAGGAGGATCTGCTCCATGATGTTGTTGGGCACAGTTGTGAAACTGACCAACCTGTAGTTCCCTAGGTCTTTACTTCCTTTTTAATAATGGAGGGTTTGTTTCCTTTTTTCTATTTTCCAGTTTCTTGACAGCTCTGAGAAAGATGGAGGTATATAATTGTATATGTACCTGCTTCTAATATGTGCACCTTGTCTTTATAGAAGGATTTATTGTGTAAATCAAGGACAAAATAAATGGTTAACAGGTAATATGCAGCAAGGACAAGGCTAAGGCTCAGTCTCCAATATGTTTTTCCTGCCCAACCAGTTCTTAAGGCATGCTGAAGTATCCTTCAGTCTTCTGGGACGTATGTGCCAGTCTCGACTCCAATACAATGGTCAAAAAAAGTAGCGTTGAACCACACTTATCCTCTATGGTGAAAAGGCACTTGATATTGTGGGACTCCCATACACCATCCTCCCCCCTAAAAGAAAGATACAAATATGGTAGAGACAGAGGGGGAGGATGGTTAATAATTTACAGCAGATCTTACTGAATTTTGTGCAAAGTAAATATTGTTTCCAATGATGCCTGCTGAAAATTGGCATACAATAAAACATTTGGTGATAACATATGGAAGGAGGTGTGAGAGACAGTTGAAGAAGCTTTCCTCTTTTCTGTATGTTTATAATCTAGTGTCCTCAACATTATAGATACTACATATTGAAACTGTCTGTATGCAACCTGGCTTACCAGAAAAAAAGGGTGCTGTTATGAGCAGAAAATACTGGCATTCTCAACATGTTATTTCCCTATTTGGACCTTTTATGCTTTTTTCTTTCCTTTCCTTTTTTCACTGCCAGCCATCTTCAATGAATATGGACACTGTTTTACAAGCTTCATGATAATGAACAATTGTTTAAAAGGCTGTAGCACAAATCCATGGTGTTCTTCTACAGACATTTTGTGAAATCCAGGAAACTGCATTTTAAATATAATGCTGATATATATCTAGGGCAGTTTAAACAAATGCAGTCACTTTTGCAAGATACTTCGTTTGGCTACACTGATCTGGCAAGTTATACATATATATATGCTTAAATCCCATGTGTACTTGCATTGAAGTCAATGGGATTACTTGTGTGTTTATATACTCTGCTGGTTTGAGGCTTTAAAACATAGGAGGACTTTTGACATTTAGAAAAGTAGGGCTGGAAGGGGCCTCAAGAAGTCCCCCTTCTACAGAATTGGTTCTATTTAAATAATTCCATGAAGAACTAGAGGTTTTTTCCTAGGCTGTTCTTAAAAACATCTGGTGATAGTGATTCCAGATTTTGTAGTTTTCCCAGACTACATCCCAATACTTCACTATCTTTGTTATTTTAAATGTTTTTCTCTAATGTCTGACCTGCATCTGTCTTGCTGGAAATCAAAGCTGTTATTCGTCAAACTTTGTAATATGCAAGAACCCTGTGTGTGACAAACTCTTGCACATTCAAAGTCTTAAAACTGCCTTTCCAAAAATTCTCTCCTCTGAAGACCCTAGAATCTTCATATCTTTTCCCCTGGACACATTCCCTCTGGTCGCTTCCACTGCTTTTCTTCTGGGGCTCTCCAATTAGACCATCTCTACCTTCCAGACTCTTCCTTTCCATCCCCCATTAAGTGTTATCACTTTTCTTGACACCACGGTTATTCTTCAGCATCTCTTCCAACTCTGAGCCTCTGCACTTGTAGTTGTCCCGTGCATGACATTTGTATGGTGTGCAAGCACAGTAAGTGTGCTGTGTCATGGCTGGATGATTTATGGAAGTACTAAAACACAATCCTATCCACAGCAGAGATTTTAATCCCCCTGTCCCCCTAGATGGCTTTGACTATGGGCAAATGATAACTTTCTCTACGCATTATGCCCAACCACTTTCGTACCTGTCTTACAATTTCGTTCAGACCATGTTTTGTTAGTGTGCGGGAGAGTGACATTTGAGACAGCACCGCAAGCTTTACTAAATCAGGAAACGTGACATCTCCTGCTCTGCTTCTGCCACAAGGCTTGTTCCCATATGGCAGAAGGAAATTACATTGATTTGACAGGATTTATGCTCTCAAAATCCATATTAGCTGCTATTCATTTCCATGTTATCTTCTAGGCACTTATAAGTAGTTTGAATACTTATTCTGGTGTTTTTCTGAGGACTGAAGACAAATTGGCTGCCTTGTAACTCCTTAGTTTTGCTTCCCCTGCTTTGCAGAGCAAATATTCTGTTCAGTTTTTCCCAGTCTTTTAGTACTTCATCTTCTATTCTTGCATTTCCAGAGGTGACTGTCCGGTGATTCAGAAAGCTCTTAAATGGCCATGTAAGATTTCTGAGTTGAAATACATTGTGCCCAATCAGTTTGAAGATCTCTGATTTATTTAAGGGTATATTAATTTGCTCTTTTTAGGCCATTATCTTCCTGCTACTACATCTTCTGTTCCTTGTCTTCATTGGCATCTCTGTCATGTAGAAGTTTCTCAGCAGCACTGTCAATTCTCCTAAACTGTTCATTTTGCTTTGCATGAAATCCCTTGAGTTTAGGTCGACTGCCAGGGTTAAATCTTGCTGATATCAATGATTGTGTTGCTTTTGGATCAAGGCTTAATTGTAGACCATGGAAAGAACCTTGCTTTTTGGTTCCTTCTTGGACTGTAGTCTTGCTGAAGAGCAGATGGAACTAACTGCAACAATGGGACCTGAAGTGGACTGTGATTTGGGATGCTACTTGTGTATGGTAGGGTTTGAGCTGTTGATTTGTTTTCAACCATAACAAATGGCTCAGCTGTCACTCTGGGAGCTGAATGAACACTTATGCCACAGCGCCTGCTCCTCTTTGTTAGATCTGAGAATTTATTTAAGCAAATATATTGTATGTTTAGAGAATAAATTGACCACATTTTATTTACCTCCTGAAGTTTCTTTTTTGTGGTGGCACTTCCTCATTTGCAGTTCTTCACTGTTGTTGGTCAGATACCAGAATGGTCACTTCATCCTTTATCTGCTTCCCTGAAAATGTAAAGTAGGGAGCACCGTTAGAAACTTGAGTACATTTTTGTACATAACAATTTCTGTAGTGTCAATATTTCCATAGTCAAAAGAGGAATGTTCAGTTGAGAATGCATTGAGCTGGTAAGAATTCACTGTATATAAATTAAAACTTTCAGTGCTAATTATAATGCATTTATGAGGGCTTCTGGTTTCCTTCCTATAGGAGAGTATTTTCATGCCTATTATATTTTGGCATGATCTATTTTTCTGAAAGGAAGAAATGTAACAATTCGGTAGCTAAGGTTGTAATTTTAAGAGGTGCAATGAGAGACTAGGCTAAAAGAAACTGCAATATTCTATATAAATTCATGGAGTGTTCTAAGAAAATGTGTCAATTTTATGAGAGCTCTTATGGAAAAATTCTCATTTTGTGCGGATTCAGGTGAAAAGGTAAATTTCATGGGATTTCTGAAAATGGCTGGATTTCACTGGTTCCATGAAATCTATGACAGCCATGGAAAAATGCACAGTTCTTTTCATGGAGGAAATTTTTATTGCAGTTTGCAGAACTTTTGTTTTCTGTGTATATCTGTTCCTCTGACACATATTATGCATTCTGGACTTCATCCTCATCTTGTAGTCTCTTCCTGTGAATATTTTACCCTTCTTGATGAATGCGTAGTGTTCTGATCCTCAGATGATAGAAATCCATGACGACCTACAAAGGAGGTTCAGTGTGCGAATGTGGGTGGGGGAAGGGCATGAAAAGTAAGAAATACTAAATACAGTCCTGGTGATTTTGTATTTTATGGTAATGCCAACTTATTTCATGCAATATAGGAGGGAAAAATAATCAGGACTAAGGAATAGGAATGATTTATCATATTCAACATGAGATCTAAGCAATGTAGCATCAAAAGCCACCTACCTGCAATCTGTAAAATCTGGGCTTGTGTGGAGGGCCCAGCAGAAGACCACCTGAGGAGCATATAAGGCTTCAGAGGAGAACAAGTGTATTGTGGCATCTTACTTTATCCTCTAAGCAATGCCCTCGTTGGCTAGGACACGAGTGTGGCTCCAGCATGCTCACGTTGTTTCCTGTCTTCATAGAGGCAGCAGAGCTGAAATAGATCTTGCTTTTCAAGGAGAGAAATTAAGACACAGAGGAGAAAAGGAGTGCATCCTCAGACAGGGCTTTAAAATCAATGGTGAGATGAGGTGAAAACTTACATGAAGGCTGGGTCAGAAGGGCATGGGACATGACAAAGAAAAAGCCATATTAGATAAGTAGAGGAATTAGAAAAGAAAGAGTTGTGGAGCAGATTAAGCTGAATCTATGCAGGGTTTTAAATGAAGAAGTCTGAGCTTCTGTGAAGTGTCTTGAGACAAACAGGGAGCCATCTGATTAGTTTTGATTTAATGATATTTTTAAACATCTTTGTGTGCCTGAGCAGCCAGAGCTGAGAGCACTCTTGAGAGAAGCCTCTTCTGGGGAATTGCCTTCCCCTTAGTTGAGGGGAGATGTGGAGTGTCCTGGCTTTGGCTGAGATAGACCTCATTTTCTTCTTAGTAGTGTTGCAGTGCTCTGTTTTGGATTTAGTGTGAGAATATTTAGTGTGTTGACGAACAGGCATGTTTTTGTTACTGCTGAGCATGCTTACATAGAGTCTCAAGGCCTTTTCTGTGCCCCAGCCAGCATGGAGGTTGAGGGTGCACAAGGGGTTGGGAAGGGACACAGCCAGGATAGCTGACCCCAACTGACCCAAGGGATATCCCACACCAAAGGATGTCATCATGGTCAGCATATAGAGCTGTGGGAAAAAGAAGGAAGGCAGGGTTATTTGGAGTGGTGATATTTGTCTTCCCCAATATCTGCCATGTGGGAAGGAGCCCTGCTCTCCTGGGGTGGCTGAACACCTGCATGCACATTGGAAGTGGTGAATTAATTCCTTGCTTTGCTTTCTGGCGCACGGCTTTTGCTTTGGCTATTAAACATCATCACCTTTTGCTATATTCTTTTGAAGGAGATCTTGGCCTGCTGAGACCTAGAACAGCTTTTCCCACTTCACTGTCAAAAAATCTACAGTCCACCTCTTTGCATTTGTTCTTCTTTCCTGCATGTTCAAGGCCAGGTTGGATGGGGCTTTGAGCAGCCTGGTCTAGTGGAAGGTGTCCTTGCCCATGGCAGGGGCATTGGAACTAGGTGATACTTAAGGTTCCTACCAACACAAAGCATTCTATAAATCAGTGTACTCCATGAATTTTCTCACTTTTACCTTTTGATTCTCTTCCTTCATTCCCACCAGTGGGGAGATAGCAATTGGCTGCATGGAGCTTAGTTGCCAGCTGGGATTCAACCATCGCAAAACACAGCCGAGGTGATGGTACTGTGGGTTATTACTCATGCAGGAAACAGAGAGGATGTGAATATCAGGGTCCTGGATGATGTCGTGTACCGCTCCCACTGCCATGAGAAATGGGAAGCAGAAAGTTGACCCTAACACTGGCTATTGATGCACACGAAGGCTTGTCTATATTGAGCAAAGCCAAGGGAAGGTCCTAAGGGGCAAAAAGAGCAAATGGAAAGCAGTGGCTGAGGTATGAGGGAGTTATTTGTATTAGCTGCAGTGGACACAGGTATTTGTGCTGCATGTTACCCTGTTGATTATTGACTGCTATCCACTTTCTTTACTGAACCTAAGAAGTTCCTAGGAGCTGTATTCTGTTTTCCTCAGTTTCTGTAAATGCTAAATAGATTTTTGCCATGTATAATGCTTTCCAGAGAAAACATCATCACCTTTTGTTATATTATTTTAAAGGAGTTTTTGGTCTGCTGGGACCAAGAACTGCTTTTCCCACTTCCTCACCAAACAACTTACAATCCAGCTCTCCTTTGCATAATCCTATTTCAAATACGAATAATATGAATCCTCCAGTTTATACTAGCAGGGAAATTTGTGTGGTTATATTTCATCATTGCCTTAGAGAAGAAGGACAGGGTGGCTGCCAGGCTGTCTGTACAGATTTTCTCTGCTGAAATCTAGTGAAGAAACTGTAGTTGTCTTGATAACATATTCAAGATTTTTTTCCCTCTTTTGCTAGCTCACAATACCCGCAAGTTGTGGCTGTGCACTTTTCACTTGCAGTTGATAACAGCCTGCCCACCTCATACTTAAAGTGTACAGGTCAGACAAGGTCCTACTGTCTCTTTCTCTGGCTGCAACATCTTGATATATCTGGCTTTGTCTTGGTGACACTCAGATCTCTCTAGCAATGCCTAAGTAATCTGTAGTTTTAGTGAGCTTTTCAACATAGAAAAGGGGTGTTCAGCTCAAGGATAGCAAAGCCTGGAAGCATATGTCTGTAATAGTATTGACCAAGTCAGGCCTGTAGTTCAGGGAGTCTGCACAAGGAGCTGTGGAAGGTTGGAGTAAGTGGTCTGCATCAAGCCTGTGTTGTGGTGACCTCTCTTTTGCCAGGGAGCTAACACATGCTCTGCAAGGCTGATTACCAGCAGAGCTCCTCCACTTCCACTGTTTGCGTATGGCAGGGCAGGGCTGGAGTTTGTATCTCACTGAGGCTCCTATGCTGCACCTGTCCCTGTGGTATAGGAATCAAAGCCCAATGTGATGTCTTGTGGGGTCAGAACAGAATGTGTTGGTACTTCTAGTCAAGAACATAAATCAGTTTTGTCGTCTGACACGTCCCAGTTGCTCCTTTTCCTTACATCTAGTATATGCTTCTGTGTTTTTTCAAGTAAGGTAGGAAGAAAATGTCCGCTTGGTGTAATACGTTTTAGCAGACTTTTTCCTCAGAAGCAACTTGTGCCAATATTCTGTCTATTCTATCAACTAAATATACATGGCTAACGTCTACAAATTTATTCACACTGATGGGCCCCACTTGTTAAAAGTGTGCTGTTCACACCAGGTGCTGCAACCTTGACCATACATTTGTGGACTGGCACACTTGATTAATATGAGTACAGAACTGGACGTCACAGTGCAAGGGCATGGGTTATCTCAGTCTTTCATTTCAAATGTACCCCATGGGTAAGGAAGATGGATTAGTACCATCACAGGTAATCATATAATTTTACCTCCCAGACTCATTAGTTGTCTCCATCTCAGGAATCTCCAAAGATCCATGGGGAGATGTGACACCTGAGTTCACATAAGCAGAGATCCATATTACCTGTGGTGGTGGTTTCTTTCCACCAAGGAAGAATAGGTGACAACCCAGATATTTCCTTTTGAGTGTTTCCTTTCAAAACAATCAGAGGCAGTGGGACTTGGAGTGCCTGACACCCTGCTTTTTGCATGTATCTGACATCGTCATTTCTTCTCCAGAGTAAGCTGGCTAAATTAATTTGATTTTAGAGTAGTGAAGCACTGAGACTGTGTCTGACATTTTCAGAATTCCAGGACGCTGTGTTCCCAAATCAATATGCTGATTTAGTAACATAACTTATGCTCAGGAAGGCCATGTGACTCTCTCAGACCCATCTATCTTAGTTGAGCATTTCTATTAGAGCTGTGCAAATCCTTTCCAGGACTGCAAGTGAGATTTTACAAGTTTCCCAGTAGAAGGAGGTAGTGTGGAATTACAAACACCTCACTATCCCCCACACCAAATACCAGATTTAAATATACCCCTTTTCTTGTTTGAGTCTCAAGCAGGCTCTGACATAGGACCATCTCTGTATGGCTAGCAGTCAAATAGACAGGTGCACACATCCATAGATGTGCAGATACAGCAGTAGTAGCCTAATGCCCGTAAAATATGCACTTCCATATGCAGATAAAGATCCCTTTTAAGCAGGCACTTTCGGGAATCAAAAGATGCACTTGAAAAGGTAAAAGGGTACCTCAAGAGACATTTAAGTTTTTCACAGATTTAAATAGAATTAGAATCGTGCACAAATGTGGTCTGTGTCTATGTGAAAACAAATCCAGTGCCATTTGGCCATGTAGCTTATTTAATAGATATCAAAAGTGTTTGGCTGTAGGCCATTCATGTTTATGATACCCACGGAAACAACATGTCGGAGGCAGCAATGGCTGAGTCACTCAAACAAAAAGCAACTTTAGGACACAGACAATGTCAGTCAGCTTCTTATTCTGGGAAAAGTGTTGATAAAAGTATATCAGAAAAAATGCTACTTTCCTTTTCTTTGTTAAACATCTGATGGTGCAGCCTTCTTTCATGACACAGTGCTTTGAGTTTGTATTTCCTTTTACTTATAAGGTACTGGCAGCTGAATCTCCTAATAGAGCTAGAAAAATCTTCATGGGTTATTTCAAGGTGCACAGAAACTCTGCGTTTTAAATAGTGAGATTGTAGCAGTAAAGTTGCCTACCTTCTAAACTGATACCACTTGTTTCTGTGTAGGCCTGGGTTTGACGGCGGGTACTCTTCTGTTTACCTGTAGGGACATTTGCCTGACTACAACTTTTAAGAACAGGCTTAAATTTATGCTGGAAAGTGTCTGCACCTTACCAAAGGACAAAAATTTTCTTCTCAGTGCCTGTCCTTACTCCAAGTAGCCCAAGTACTCCTGAAAGCATCGCATCTTTTATGTCCTATGCAGTGGCTAGCAGAGTCCAGCACATCAGAATCCTTTGTGCTCACCAGGGAACTAGGATTTGAAGAATCATTAAACTTAGCCATTTTGTATATCAAGCCACGAGGCAGCACTTTAATAATGTATTTTCAAGGTTAGAGTGTTCATTTTGGCCTCGTACTTGCTAAGTAGCACAGGGATGTTATGCACGGTACAGGGTAATGCTATAATTTATTGCTTTCTAAAAGCCACCCAAAGTACTGCACCGTAATCAAATAGCACTTCTTGATGACATTGCGTGCTCCAGATATAGCCTGAAACAGACTGACACAAATAAGTCATTTAAAGGTGCACAGCCAATCAGAATTTCTTGCCAAATGGAAGATTTGTGAATAAGCAGTTTTATGTTTTTAAATTATGGCTTTGTCTTAATGAGACATTTGCTAACAGTAAAGCTAGGTACATGTATTTGGTCTGTCCCTGCTGCTCTAAACGATGTAACTGACATGGCCATATTCTGATCTGCAGCATGGGACTGAACTGAGCTTAGTTTGTCTCTATGAGGAGAAAATATTTCTGTCACTCCTATTCCTTACTTGACTTCGGTTACTGACCAAAAAATGACAGTTTTTATACTGGGGGGGGGGAGGGGGTGGAAATCAGAAGACTTAGACAGAAGATGAAAGTTGCACTCAAAGTGGCTGTCTCTAAGTAGGCTTTTTTTTAAAAAAAAAACCCTGTAGAACTGTAGATCTCCTGCAATCAAACTGCTTTCTGTGTTACTTGGTTCTTACAAACATTATCAGGTTACTTTAGATAGTATGAAAGGCATTAGTTTTTATCAGGCTTGTATAATTTAAAATCTCTGGTTTTTGTTACACTTTGAAAGTCACTATAGACAGTCTTCCTCCTGAATTCCCCTTTTTTTGTGAGGACCCTCCAGTGACTGCTTCCTACCATGCTCCTCTTTGAAGTCTGGAGGAGCAAGTTCACAGTTTGCAATGCTTCACCTCCTACCTTTGCTGAGGTGCTTCTGCCTGTGCTGCTTTCCGGGCTCCACTAGACATCTGTGCTCAATGTCTTGTGTGTTTACTGGTGTGTTGTGCAGCCCAGCTCAGGCATCATTTCTGTCACACTGTCATGCTGTCATTTGCACACCAGTTACAGGAGCTGCTCTTCCATGCTTCAAGGTACCTTGTCCAGCATCTTCAGGTACAGAAAACAGCCTCAATTTCTCGTGACGGGGGTAGATGGGTAAGTCTTAGAAGACCTGTTCCCTGTATTTCTGAGACTACTGAAGAGGTATTTGTAGAGGTAGGTCAGCCACCACATCTGTGTGAGGCCAGATAACATTTATTAAGTGTCTGCAGTATTTTTAGAGCTCTCAGGGACAGGCATCATTACTTCATTACCAATCATTATTGACAAGAAGTAAATGAAGTTCATAGTATATTCAACATTAAACCTAATTCTCAGTGTAATATTGCTCTGGGTCTTTGTAGAAAATGTAACCTGTATCCCAGGAAACAATGGACCACATTTGACATTGGGAATATGTGCAACAACATAAATACAATTTTGGCACCTTAATTTGTACATTTTTACATTTAGCTACGTCTGGTATATTTTTAAATGCTTTTCAGCACAATTCACCTGAAGATAATCTGTTCTGTAAGACAACTTGGTCAACACTACGGTTCTTGGAGTTGTGTATTCTGTAGCAGAAAGAGAAGCTGGTGTATTTATGCCTTGTGAAGCCAGTGGAAGTCTGTCTGTTGACTTTCATGGGGCTCTGGATTGGATCTTTAATGAACATCTCCTGATATCATTATGGGAGCAAATATTGGAGCAGCATCATGAAAACTTCAGATTTAGTCAATATGAAGGATTTATTACATTTTTTTCTAACATACAGTAGTTTGAAAATTGCTTCTTGAAAATTGCTTCTTCACCTGCTGCTCTGTTCATGCTTATCCCACAGTGACCTGAGCCACCCAAAAGATTATGTTGTCAGAAAGAAGCTGAGGCCAAGATTAGGACAAATGAAGAAACCATGCACAATTAAAGCAACTGGTTGTTTTGAAACAAATAGACAAAGTGCAAATCCAAATATCAAATCTGAATGCACCCAGAGATATGTTGGGAGAAATTTTTGAACCTGTTAATTTCAGAAATGTGGCATGTTGGGTTGCAGAGAACCTAGTAGTTTTGAAATGTAAACACATGGTATGTAAAACATAAACCACAGAATTAATGAATCATGTTAATTTCACACTGCCCCCGCTTTGGACTAATTAGTGCAAATTAAATGTTGCACTTGTCAAGCAGAGCAGTTTGTGCACCATGTATTGCACTAAGAATTATTTTTGGATCCATTTGCACAATGTGAAAATAGTGTGAAAATATTTTTATTTCAATGAGTGGTAGTTTTATAGTCATTAGAAGATTTCTTTAATAGGCTTAGACTCCCATGGCCTCACAGCTGCATGAGGTCTGGTTTGCATTTAAAGGTGGGAAAAGATGTAGTGGGAAGGAGGACATTTAGCTGACTGGATTTACTTAATTACCCCCCACCCCATTCTAAAATGCCAGACCAGGCTGGTCAATTATCTATCCCTTCATCAGAGGCCAATTGCTTAATTGCAAATTATCCATAATAATTACACAGCCAAATAACTACTGGATTTATTTTTAATGAATGTGGAAGCCCTTAACAAGGATTTAAATGTACCCACCAGGATTAGTCAAAATGGACAGCTATCAAAGGGCTGGGATCTGCCACTCTCACTTCTGTGGAGGAGAGCATCGCTCTGCTTATTTTCTGTTCATTTTCTGTGAGACTCAGAGAAGTGAGGATGCTGTGTCCATGCTCTGTAATGTTTTCAGGGTCTAATATTTCCATTGTTTCAGTGAGACAGACTGAAAAAGAGGGATTACTGAAAATGGAAAAGGCTGTCAGAACGTGGGATGCTGTGAAGCCGGGGCAGAATATAGGACAGAGTGGAAATACTGCCTTTGCTGAAATGAGATGGAGCTCTGCCAGGCAGCAAAAAAAAGGGATTGTCAAAACAGCAGCGCACTCCCCCTCGGAGGCATTCCTGGCGCGGGAGAGGAGGGTCTGCCCACTGCAGGGAGATGGAGGCCTTCCCTCTCGGTGGGATGCAGCGCTCGGAACTGGCCGGCAGCAGCAGGGATGTAATTAGCGCTGACACAAAACACAAGGCAAGGCTTTTGACACTTGTTTTTCAGTTTTGACAGAGAGGAAAATCGTAAGAAAGGTGGCTTTTTTTTTTCGTTTGGTTTGGTTTTTTGCCTTTTCCTTTTTCCTTTCTTCTCTCTCTCCCCCTCCCTTAAATAGCTTTCTCTCTTCAAATTACCTGAAATCATTGGGTGTATGGGCCACGTTCCATGGTGCTGCCCACTCCTCCACACTTGCCAGCCTGGAAAAAAAAAAAAGGTGTACTTTATTGAAATACTAAACAAAATAAGAACAGGAATTTAAATATAATGTTCTGGCTGCTCACAGGCAGACGAAGAAGATTCAGTAGTGGAAGACATAACAGAAAATTTGGAGTGTGAAGGAGGAAATAAACTGAATGCAAAGGAGCATGCTGAGGGGAACTAAATATATAATGTGGTGCTGGTAAATTAAAGTGGCTGAACTGTTTTTGAAATGGGAACTTGGCATCTGTCTCTTCTCTATCTTGCCTATATTTGTGTCCAGAGGTCCAGTTCATAAATCTTTGTCCCACTGTGCTAACCTCAATAAAAACACTGGAACTCAGTGTCTCCCACCACTGTTGCCCAGCATCTAAGCAAAAGCATTCTCTCAGTTCTGATTTGCTTTTTCACTTTTATGTTGCTTGCTCTTTGTAGGTCATGTGTAAGCAATTTTTTCTGCTGCTTTTTCTAGGAGGTTAAGTAATTAACTTGGAGGAGAATGGGAAGCTGTGATCTTGCCTCACTTTGAAAGACCATTTCCTGAGAATTTCTGCAGCATGCTTCTTCCTCCTCTGGAATATCTTACACTGAATTCTTGCATGGGGAGTTGATACTCTTGACATAAAAGCTCCAGCTGGGACCTCTTTTTGATTGTGAAGCATCCTGTGGAATATTATACTCCTAAAGGGATTTAACAATGATAGAGTGAGGCATGATGAAATATTGGGCTTTTTTGTTTCAAGGCTTGGTTTTTTTAATGACTGAGCCCTGTCTACTTGTACCCTGCTGTGATGGGTGTCAAAGTTTGCTAACACAAACACAGCCTGAAAATTTCAGATTGTGCTTAATGGCTCAGTGGTTAGAGGATGCAGTCCTGAAGTTCCTGAAATATGTCTGGATCTTTTGGATGTCACTACATGAACTGGTAGAAACTTGGCTTGTTATCTAAAATCTAGATTTATTTAAGATGTAGTTGATCCCCCAAATATAAATTGAATACCGTTAATCATTTTCATCTATGATTTTGAATAGCTTCTCTAGTCTATCTCTGCTGTTGTCAGTCTGACAGTTTTGTTCCTTACAGGGTTAATTAAAAATACACTCTGGTTTCTACACATGGAATCTGCACATTAAAATCAGTGTAGATTTCTACCTACACTTCTTGTTCACAGAAAGGAAACGAAGACTCTGCACTATGAAAACAGTTGCTGCATTTATTCTCTGTACCAGATGCCAATAATGAGGTGGGGAGGAAGAAGCATCCATCCATTCTTTTAAATTGAGCAGATATTTTCTTTCCTATTTTTCTAATTGATATACCTTACCCGTCAATGTTTTTATTATAATTTTCTCATTCTGTCTTCCTTGGTTTCTTTTTCCCTTAAATACGCATCCCAGTCTGCACTGCTGTTAGCTCTTTTTAAGTCATGCTGTAGTTTTGACTCTTAGACACATGAAGAATGTCTGTTTCCAGTATTTCCAGCCTTGAAATAAATGCCTGTAATCATTAAGTGTGCCAGAAAATTCCAGCGCTGTTGTTTTTTCCTATATTTTTATTTTTGTCAGGTTGTTTTTCTCTCTTGCAGCCTTCTCAATTCCCTTGTAATTTGTTTAGCATGAATACTTTTCTGAGAGCAATACTAGGTACAGGCACCTTACTTTTTTTTTAAAAAAGATTTCTCTTTTCCATCTCTAACGTGCATTTTTAGGCACCAGAAATGATTGCAAAGCAACCTCTTCCTCAGCCCATGTTTCTCAATGAATCTTCCCATGTTCTTTGTCTTGTCACAATAAACAATCAGCAGTTCCAAATAATGTTGTAATTGAAATTTCCTCAAGGAGCAGTTGTTACGGATACTGTTAAGTATACTGAGAACGGTCAGGGGGTTACCGGGAAAGAGGAAATAGAGGAATTAGAAGCAATGGAAGGTGAGAACCTGGCCCGCCGTCCCCGGGAGGGTTGGTCCTTGTGACGCGGCCCGGCGGAGCGCTGCGATGGGCTCCGCCCGCAGCATCCCCGGAGAATCGCGGCTCCGCGGGGCTCCCCGTGTCCCGACACCTGCCCGCTCTTACCGCCTGCATCGGTTCGTGCTCCGGGCCTGGCAGTGCCGGCCGGGCCGGGCTCCTTGGCTCCTTAGGTGGCAGACTGTGTGTGCTGGGGAGTTTCCTGCTTGCTCTGGCCGGCAGCCTCATAGGGGACTGGCAGATCAGAGAGGAACTCCCCCTCCCCTTCCCCACCGTCCGAGCTTCAACTGCTTTTGGCTGTGCTAAAGTAAGACTCTGCAGGCACTCTTAGCCATATATACATATAAATTTACTTTATAGCATATTTGTTTTGTAAAAAAAGTAATGAAACTTTGGTAAAAAATACCGTATTTGTTTCTGCTCAGCCATTTAACTCCTTAATGCCTCAGATTTTTTTTATTTTTAAATATCATTTAGACCAACCCATCCACTTCATTAATTTGGCTGGTACACTGTGTTTTTGCCCTCTTAAATGAAGAGTAAAGCATGGTAGAGCACAAGTCTCTGTTGTGAGTGTACTTTCAGGGAATTCAGAGAATCTCTTTGGAAAATAGATGCTAGCTCCCCCAAGATAGAAACCGTGGCTTTGCTTCGACACCCTATTGCAACAATGTCAATGCTGCTGGCATTGCCCGCTAGGAAGGGCAGCGATCTGCCCAATTACTCTTTAAAATGCACGAAGTCAGATTGGAGGGAAAAGAGAAAATTGCCCTTGGTCATCCTGACAAGCCCTGGAAAGTCCTACGAGCAAAAATAAAGAACATCTAGAATGAGCTAAGGGAAAGATGAAGCTTAAGAAACATTTATAACAGGGAAAGCAAGTATGGCCTCTCAAGTGATGGGAAGGCCTCTTGTATTTGAATACCTCATTAGGAAGCTGCATGGGAGCAAGGCACCTAAATATCTTAAAATATGGTCCCAAACAACTAAGATTATAAGCTGACTGAAAAGGGAAGTGATCTTCTGTTTCAGGATATGAAAATGTGGGATGAACAGTTTCCACTCCACGTGTTTAAGATTTGTCTCATCAATCACAAACCTAGGAAATAATAGTAAAGATTTTTATTCTGTACAGCTCTGTACTGGTTTATTCTGAGAAATACATAATGAGAAGGGATGTTAGAGGTCCTACTTCATATATTAAATGTCTTGTAAGTGGAAGTTGTATCCTCTGAAGTGATTGGCTCTGAACATGTGTGGTTCTTTATGGGACTATGCCAATACTTGATTAGGTAGGTATGAGTATGTCCCTTGTGAAATCAAGGCACATCCTAGTTCAGTCTGGAAAAGCTCAGAGGCTGGGGCAGAAGCATTCAAGATGTACAGAAATACTCTTTCCTGGTGCAGATATTTCAAGCTTTTGTTCCTTTAAAAAGACAAACCCAAGGTTTTTCATTCGATCTTAAGCATGACAAATTTGGAGTTTTAGAAAAAAACTGCTTTTGATTTATGATGCTGAGCTAAATTTTAAAATGGTGGGGAGGAATAAAAGGCATTCCAAAGGTAAAATTTGAAGTTAATGCTAAAAAAATTCAGTATCTAGACAAAATAATAAGTAGCTAAGAATAGGAATTCAAAAACTACTCTGCCCTCTCAGTACGTTGCTACCGTGCCACTACAGTAATTTATTGCTGCAGAACGTTCCCTTCTAGAACTCTCTAAATATTTTAAGGAATTTCAATTACATATTGCAGGGGAACATCTTTAAAAGCGTTCAGGTTTGCTAGCTTTAAGGACCTTAGAGGAATCCATATGCAGAAAAGCAAACAAACCCAGTGAGAAATGTACACTGTTTAATTAAAATACTAGGGTTTTGCACATTCTTTTTCTTACTATGACTTATTAAGGAAAAAATCCCTGCATAAAATTCCTTAAGTGTACAGATAGATTTTTTTTTTCTTTTGAGCTTTGTACAAATGGCTTGTATTGTCACCAAAAAAGTCATAGACTTGGGTGTATATTTTGTTCTTTTCATATGTTAATGATTTATGGACTGTGTTGCAGCATTTGTATGATCAACAGTTAGTTAAATGCTCGTTGTCCTGAGAAATGTTGAATTCATTATGAGAGAGACGAGTAATAGATTCCCTATCTTGGTCTCAGTAATCAGTTGTTATGATAGATGCTCAGTTGCTGTGGATGCAGACAGACAGGAGAGCTGCTCGTGAAGAGAATTGCCACCCTCAGTGCCAGTCAGAACTCGCTGGCACTCAGGTTTCATATAGAAACACACGTTTTTGATACACAAGTGTATGTAAATAGGAGGTGTAGTTTCTAGGCTGGTACAATTTCACAATAGGAATTTTCAACACAAACCAGCTTTCCTCCTTGCTCTTCATGCAAATATTTATTGATTTCAAAGAGTATGATTAAAAAGGGGAGGAAGACTCAGATGCTTCAGTAACTTGGTAAGGGCTCAGTTATAGCTGTCAGTCCTGTGCTGCCTGTTTCTGCAGTGCAATGCATGGTACCTCACAGCAAATTAATGCTGTGTAAACCATAGCATTCAAAATTTTAGTTTGGGAGGCAGTAAATAGTGTTTCCAACTGGCATTTACTCGGGAGCTGAACTTTTTCTGTGATGTTCTTCACTTCACTTTGATGCTGGACTCTGCTTTTGCCTGCTTTGCGAAGCTGCATAATATAAGTAGGATCAATCTTTAGAAATAGATACTTGCTTCCTTTCAAAGCCTAAACTGAGCCTACTGCTGGTAGATTAAGGTTGAAAGGAGTTGTGAGAGTGTTAAGCTTCTACTGTGATGATAAGTAACAGAGCCCATTTGGGAATAATACAGAAATCTTGGTGCATCAGGAAGATGTGCGCATTCCTTGTTGATTTCTCTCATATCAAGAATTAGCACTGCAAAGGAAGGAAGATCCTGGGTATGATTCTGAGCCTTGTGGACCAGACTTCGCTGTACAGCTCAGTGAAGTACTCCATCTCTGCTTGAACCAGCCTAGTTTCTCCCAGTGAGTACAGCGAGGGATATGCACTGCAGGAGCTGATGAGGAGCTGTGCCTATCTCTTACATAGGTATGATCACTATTAAAACTTTGTTCCAAGTTTTGATCTTGCTGACATCAGTGCTCTCCTAGAATCAACCAGCAAAGAAAATGTAACTGATAGCAGTGTGGCTATTTATTTATACAATCTCGGGTATTTGTGGTCTCAGTGGTAGGACCTGATGGTATCAGTGCCCTACCGCAGAACATCTCTCAGAAGGCACTCAGCTCACCAGCTCAGCCTGGGCTGTATGGTACTAATTAATTCTAAAGAAGGCTAGGTGGATTTCAGGTATGATATTATTGGTACTGAGGTAACTGAGTGACATACCAAAAGAGTTTCAAATGCCTAGCTCAGTTGTGAGCATAAAGGACTCTGGCTTGTTCTTGCTTAAACACACTCTTTCTGTATTCCCTTGGCTGCAACTAAACTGCAGAATATTTACCTGCTTGATTGTTGTTTGTAAATCTAGGCTCTTCCCTCCCCCCTATACCCTAAATCTTCCTTAGATGCTGAGAGGAAAAAATAGCATACGAGAAAGTGGCTGTAAAGCATTTCTTTTCTGTTCTGCCGCTCTGTGTAGAGCTTTTTGTGGCACTCAGGGGTGCAGTAGGGCTTGAACAGTCCAGACAGTGTGCCAAGGCATATTCCTGTAGGACATCACTAGAGATCCCTGCTCGTAAACCCTGCCTGCAGAGCTGTAACTGGAGAGAGAAAGAGAGAGAGGGAAAGAGGTGAAACAGGGAGGACACAGATGTGTGATTAAGGAGTTACAGAGAAGGCAAAGAGAGAAAACTGAGAGAGAGAACATAGTGAACAGATTGGTAAATGGAGAACAACCACCCAGGGCCAGGCTGAAGACAAAGGGGCTGAAACAGAGAGTAAAGGAAAAAAGGTAGTTGCAATTTTGGGGTGTTATATTAAGATGAAAAGCTGGGCCAGTCCTAACCAGCCTATGTGGAAAGTCCAAGAGCTGGCTAGAAATCAGGAGGCAGAGACTGTGAAAAAAAGGGAGAGGTGGTAGAAAGGAAGGTTGGCCTTGAGAGCAGTAAAATGTGCTGTGCTTTGTGCAGGATTGAAAATAGTTCGGCTGGGAAGACGCATTTGGTTGTGGACAAAATGCTAAGAAATCTACAGGGAGAGATGGAAAAGACCTTTTGCAAAGAGGCAGTGTGAAGAGCTTTGCATAGAGATAATTTTTAACTAAGTAAAAAGGGTGGTGACTTCATTAAAGAGTGCTTGACACTTACCACAGTTTATTCTCAGGCCACTTGCCTGGGTATCTAAACACGGATTTAAGGGCACAACTTTACATGTGTGAAAGAAAAAGAAGTGGAGTGGAGGGCTTGGTCTACCTTCTTTGCTGGTGTAAATGTCTGGAAATCAGACTTAACTGGATGTCAGAAGGCACAGATTACTGCTATTATAGCAGATTGTTACTAACTCAGGTGTTCACTCTTAAAACCAGGAGAGTCTGAGGTAGTGGAAAGAGAAGTCAGTGGAGCTCTTTGCAAACCTTGCTAGTGCAGAATCTTCCTGGATGTTTTTAGTTATAAATCAGCTTAATCTTGGTTTCTAATGAGTGATTTGAAGCTGGTGCCCATTTGTGAGAAGCACTTTTATAATTATATTTTTGTCATGTGTTGTTAGTCTCGTAATTTATTTCTGTTTGGCTAGCTATTCTCAGGCATGTACAGTCTAAAATTAAACATAAATTCCATACCACCTATGGTGTTAAATACCAGTTTTAATGCAGATTTTTATTGTGTTTGGCTGTGACTGAACATAAACTAAAGAATACAGGCAGCATTAAGAGACTCTTTAGAATTTCAGTCAGTCCCCTCATTCTGACTAGGGACGCCATGAGAAACTGGAATTGGGATAAGTGAATGGGGCTGGTTAAGGGAGTTCGAGGGTTCCTTTTCTTCCCTTCTTCAATTCCTTGAAACTTTCATTAAATTATGGATAAACGCTCAATAAGAACAAAAGAGTAAAAGAATGACAGCTGAATTTTTAGGCTCTGATGACCTAAAAAATTGCTTTGCAGACAAAGAAACATAAAGGATTGAAATGTATGACTGTAAACATCTAGACATTATACTGTCTTTTTTCAGATTCAGCTTCTGATATTCACGTTCATGAACAGCCCATTTCAGTGACATTACTGGGACAAAATCCCTGTGGGCGTAATTCCTGTTACTTCACTGACATCAGTTAAAGTCAGCATCTCTACACAGATTTGAACTTGCTTGATGAATTTGGTGAGGTTTGTGTTATACATGTAACAAGATGTGTCTGCTGTCACTGTATGGGTGTATGTTGGAATCTGGCAGCAAGTCTCATCAGCTGTAGAGCTTGACCAAGAGCAAAGGACTCTATGAGGTGTCCTCTGTGGGGAGCAGTGGAGAGGGAGCTGCAGAACAGCAGCTAAGGACTCCCAAGGAACAGGTACTTAGAAAAGCACTGGATGCCTGAAAGCAGTCCAGCAAATACCCTTCTATGAACTTGAAAGGGACTGTGAGCTCCAGAAAAGTAGCTTTATTTAATATGGCTTGTTCAGCAAACTAACATTAATTTAAGTGAGGGAGTAAGAAACAGTTAACAAACCACTGCAAAAATGAGAGGTTTATTACAGTTGGAAAACATGAAACTCTGCAACTATAGTATTAGTTTTCTACTTAAAATTTTAAGATTTAAAATTTTAAGATTTAAAATTTAGGAGTTTTTTGGAATACTTCCTTCAGAACCAGATTGTAATGGGCATCAGAGACCCAAACTGTGAACAGAGATGTTTGAATATCCTGAGTTAACATTAGAAAAACAGTAAGGATGGAGGAGGCCATAGCACAGAGGCAGACCAGACTGCAGATGTTGGAAGGAATACCAAGGCAATGATCCCCTGATTCAGGGCCACAACCTATCACAAGCCTGTGAGAGCACAGGAGGCAGAGCAAAACCGATGACTCCAAGGGGAAATGTGCCAACATGCACAGAGCTCTCTTTAAATGCTGCCCCAGCACACCATGCTATCTGCATGTGATGGCTTTCAGCAGGCTGTGAGAAATGATTTGGTAGCCTTAGCTGAGTCCCACCACAGAAATGCCAAGCTTCTTAAGCTGCTTAACAGGCTTGGTGAAGAGGATAATGATTAACCGTTTATTAAAGTCAGCCCCTCCAGGTCAGAATGAGGGATATTGGTAGTGAGAAAGCTCGTGCTGCTCTTGCCTTCCCAGTGCCTTTTATGCAGATAGAGGACTTTAGCCTTTGGGGACACAGTCAGTGGTATTAAATTTACTTAAAAGTATGAAGTGCCTTCATTTCAGTGCTGACTACCACTATGGGCCATTGTAAACTTCCCCCATGCAGTCTGAATCTCCTTAGAGGCAGACATGCACTGGTTTCTCAGAAAAGCTCTACTGAGAGCATGCAGTGTACATGTCAACTTAATTAAATGAATTTGTTTAAAATATGATCAACGGTGTGTGAAATTATATAATTATTCCATAAATACACTTTGTTAATTAATTAATATTTTAATTAAAGGGTAATTGGAAACTCGTTGCATTGCTACCTTTTTTGAAGGACGTGAATGTGTCTTTACCTCATATTCACTGATTAGACCAAAACCCCTCTTTTTCAAAAGAAGGTATTGAACTAGAAGCCCAGGAGATTAAAAAAAAAAAATCAAGAAAGAAAAAAAATGGCACACTATGACAGCTATGTCCCAGTTTGCCATAGGAAGGAATTTGGCTGCCCTTTAAAATCTTCGCTTTCAATCAGCCTTCAGTTTTTCTAATATTCTTCATGTCTCTTATTCTGGGAGAATGATTGTCTCTCTGGGAGTTTTGCCTTGAAATGTCTCTCTGGAAAAAGAACTTGGAACAAAGTGCTGTGTACTAGTTGTTAGTTGAGAGAGGTTGGTATTAGCAGTTTGTCAGAGCTAGACATAAATCCCTCTTTTGCCCTCATAATAATTTTCCTCCTTCAGTTTACCTGTTTATTTTGAAGACTATCCATATTAACAAACCCAGACTCCCTATTACTCACTGCCAGAACAGCACACCAATCCCCAGACCACTTTTTGCAACTGCTGGTGTGGAATAAATGAAAAGAAATGACTGGAAACCAAGAGAGAAATGACTGTGGCCCTTATCTTGCCCCTGGAAATTCATATATAATTCATACTGAAGCCAATAGGCTAGGAAGGACAAATTTGAGGCTTGCCCGTGAAAGATTATCAAGGGCTCACAAATTAAGGCCCTAATTTTGCAAACTTGCACAATTAAAAGCAAAT
Organism: Irena cyanogastra; assembly: GCA_013397155.1. NCBI lineage: Eukaryota > Metazoa > Chordata > Aves > Passeriformes > Irenidae > Irena > Irena cyanogastra. The sequence goes on from VWZV01001284.1 coordinate 233,061, forward strand.
GCCTTCTGTGAAGGCAGTGGAAAGGGTGCTGCTTACAGGCCTAAACTGAGCTCATGCTCTTGTTTGAAGCTTTGGGATGTAGATAAATATGAACCAGGGAATTCTGGACAGTAGCTAGTTATTCTGCAGGTTTTGATTGTCTGCTTACCTGGCAAAATTAAACTGGTAAGTTTCTGCAGCTGTTAACTATTCTGTAGCTGCCCTCTCCTCCTGCATGTATCAAGAGCTAGTAAGTGTTTTTTGACTGTAACTTGTCTAAAATGCTGGTGATTTTTGATTTCTAACCTGTCCTGCAGTACCATACCCACTGTAGATGTAGGTCCTAAGAGAAGTCATAAGTTCATCACAGTGACATCACTTTAGTGTGTGACATAAGAGGACTATATGAGGCTAACATAGAAAGAACAAGGAATACCATAACTAGCAGAGGAACAAATAAAATCTAAGTTGCTCAGGAGTAGATTACAGCACATTGAGGAATGGCAAAGGACCCAGTGTGCATCTGTTTGCACAGGGAAACTTACACAGCTTTTCAGTGATTCATAGTTTTTTTTAAAACAAAATCTGAGATTTAAGATATTTTTTTAATTCCTAATTGCAAACCTGATCTCCCTGTGTTGTATTCTCATAGAAAGCCTACCCTTGTTTGTCTTTAAATCCAACAGTGAATCACAAGGCATGCCTGACTTATTCATGTGTGACATGTCAGGTGCATGAGAGCTTACATCACATGCTATGCCAATGCATAAAATTTTTAAGCCTGTCCTTGACAACTGAACAATTCCAGCAACCTGGACACAAGCTGCAAGGATCAAAAAGTAGGACAAAATTACAACTGTTTATACAGCTTTGCACAATGCCATGGCAATGCATTTTGCAAGAAGAAATATTTACTGAGAGCAAACACAGTTTAGAATGAGATTTAGTGTCTGTGTCTTCTCTGTGGAGATCCACACACAGAATGCTGGGTTTAATGCTGCTTGAAGAGCCTGAGCTTTTTCCTTGGTGAATCCTCTGTTTTTCTAAGGTACAGGAACAGTTGGGGTAAGAGAAAGTGTCCATGACATGAAGAAATACTTGCATAAGCAAAAGGGAAATTTAATGTAAGTTCTACTTCTTTTTTTGCTATACTGCAAATTGTTTGACAAGAGTGATACCAATTAGTGCCAACGATAGCATACTTTATGATACTGACATCTGTCCAAGAGAAACTGGCCCAAAAACATCAAACTTATTTTGCAGATGTCACTGAATAATCATTAGGTGGTGATAATTTTCAGTTGCCCAGTGGGGAAAGGTTCCAGCATATTAAATGGTTGAAGTTTCTGCATTTCAAAAATATTACAGGGAGAATTTTCACTTGAGACAGCAGGCTGAGGGTTTGCAATCCATCTTTTGCTGCCTTGCAAAGCATAGGAGCAGAGGGAATGGTCTTTTCAGCAAGGCTGAAGAAAGTCTGAAGTATTTGTAGGGTTCTGTGTTCTGACTGGATTTACAGGCCCAAATTTATCTTGGGGCTAGTTACACTGGCATCTCTGAAGCCGTGTTTGTTTATCTCCATGCTGAATTTGCATCAACAAAAAATGATCATTGAGTGATTGACATGTTATTGCATTCAGGACCTAGGTAAATGTTGGGGCGATTTTAGCTGTTATCTGTTTCACATATTTTTATACCATCTGCAAACATTCAAACACACAAAACTGAAAATACAAACATCCATTTATGAGGAGTCACCTAAATAAATGGCTTGATTTTTTTCTGCTCCCAAGAATGTTGTCAACAGACAGGGCTCAGTGGAAGCTGTAGCCAGACGGCCCCTCTGGTCATTGAGCTTCCCATTTAAGTAAAAATGAAGTTAGGTATCACTGGACATTCATTTGGCTTGCATTTAGAAATCCAGGGATATCCTAAGTTATACTGGGGGCTGTGTATCTTTATATATCCTTTTGGAATTTTTTGTTTAATTCCAGAATTATCTCCCTAAGAGAGAACATCTCTCACAATTTCCAGACAAAGCCTTTAATTTGGAAGGGACAAGTCCATGCAATACTCATATCAGTCTCAAACTAAGAAATGAGTCTGAATAAATCTAAGCTGCTATTTTGTGCATTTCTAGATTCCTCAGCCTCTTCCTGGCAGTGATAAAGGGATTGGGATTCCTTTCTGTGTAAATCCAGGAGGAGGACAAAGCCTTGAGGGAAAATCTTGTCCCTTCTCACACCCCAGTATAGAATTTACACATTCTTACACATCCACTCTGAAATTAATCCTCTTGGTCTAACTGAATCTGAAATAGTCTAATGTGGAATAATTTACATGGGTGAGGGTCTGAAAAGAGATGTGTAGCAAGAAAGACAGCAATCAGGAGGATATAAGAAGATAGAAACTAAAGTAAGGGGTAGCCTATTTATAATTCAGATTCACTTTGATTTGTGTGTGAATTTGGCCCTTACTCTTCGAGGGAGAAAGCAAGACCTCATTGTTATTTCCTGTTGCTAGATGAGACAGTTGTAACAATATCAATATTTTTAAATTCATATGTACTTTGTTTTAGAAGGGAATTATGAAATAGATATGATTCTTCTTTTATTTTTGAGTTGCATGCTGGGAAAACAATGCACTCATGTAGATATAAACAGAAATCATTGCTGCCTGTTAAAACAAATTAGGAAATACGCTTTCAAATCTTAATATAATTTCTAGAGGAAGGAGCGTCTTGGCTTGCATGGTAAAGGTCTGAAAATGGTCAGAAAGAGTCATAGAGCTAAGTGGGGATCCCAGTTACAGATTAGCAGTAATGCAAATGTTGCTGCAGAGGGACCACTCAGCTTCTGCAGCTCAGGAGCTGTGTCTGTGCCTAGAGCGCAGGCACAGAAAACCTCCCTTTCATTATTGTTTTTAATTATCTGCACACTGACTGATCTGGAATACCTGCTGCACACTGAGGCCCTTTGTGCAAACCCATCAACAGAGGCTATGCAGCCAAAGCCCATATTTTTTGCCTTCTGCAGGTCTTTCAGCTAAATTTTGCTTTCATGCAGATGCCTTTCTTTCCCATTTACTCCTTATCTTCACTGGCTATTTCCCCTGCTCCACTGAACATACACAACACATGCAGCGTTATGTGATGACACCAGGTTTTGCCTATCCAGCTGTGATCCTGAAGTTCTCGTGTGCAACTGTAAGACGCTTGTGTTACTGTGAGGAAGTGAGGGTGTGCTGCACAAGGGTGGCCCTGGGGCACAGATGCCTTGGTGATGTGTGTCTAGCCTTCTCCCCCTTCATAAAGGAGCTTGTAGGTTTGGACAAAGAGCAAGAAGCTGATAAGCTCTTCATTAAACTCAGGAATGAGGTGTTATACTGTTCTCTGGTCTTCTCATATGTTAGACTTAGGTTCAGTGTCCCCTTGTTCTTGTTGCTTATCCCTGTGTTTTTCCTATGTACTTAGCAAGCATGATATAACTTCAAGGGAGGGCAGAGCAACCAGGAAAACAAAGAGGAAGAGTTGGCAAAGGGAAGTTCACTTTCTTGTAGACAGTCACTGAAACTAATCCCCTCTGAGGAAGTACTGCCAAAGTTATATTTTGGGTTGTGTTTTCAACTAGGAGGCTGCATAGTTTGAGACCATGTGAAAACATAAGATACTGCTGGTGTACCTTTAATTTGGACCTACTTGGTCATGTGTGGGACATGATGTGCCTGTAGCACTGGGAGAATAAAAGGAACTGGCTGAGCAATCTGTGTGTTCTGGGGCAGGAGATTCCAGGCCAAAACATAGGGACAGGTGAGCACATGCCAAATGAATGAGCAACAGTAAGGAGTGATAACTCGAAGTAGTCAGAAACAGTAAAGTGCAAGGAAACTTCGCCCAGGTTTTTGACCTCTTGGCAGTGCTGAGCTGTTCTAACATGACATGAGAGGCAGAAACAAGGTAGCTCAGCTCCTCTTCACATGAGCACCTTTTTACCCATTGCAGAGCTCTTGCCTCCAACTCAGCCTCCTTATGAGGAGTCTGAGGAATGAGTAATAGCAAAGGATGCAGGCAACTTCTGATGGATGCTCTTGAGCTATCAGGGTTTGTGATAATGCAGATCCTCCTTGTTCACCTTACCTGCTTTCCTGATGGCTCTGTGCCAGAGATTCACATGGCAGCAAATTTCTACCTGTTATAGATACATGAAGGATGACTTGTATATATGAGGGCATAAGGTACCCTTTTGTCAACAGAGAAGCAGGCAGATGAAAACAAGAGTACAGCCTGGGAAAAGCTGTGTGGGTGAGGATGGGGGGAAGCAGCAAAGTTGATTAAAGCTGGTCTGGGGAATGAGAACTGACTGCACAAATGCATCAGCAGGAAGATAGATGCTTACAAAGACTATGTCCATTAATAAGTGAGGAGGAGGAGGAAAGGAGTGATGAGGAAAGCCATAGCAACACTATACTTCTTTTAAAATAAAGGAAGATTGGAAAGTAATACAGATCTCAGGAAGATAGCTCTTTGAAAGCATCAAGAGGATAGCGAGAATAAATGCATATCAGCTGGCCTGCATCACACATATCCACATGAAGATATGTGGATACATAAAATTCAGCCTCACAAAGTCACTCCAGAAAAGCAATAAAGGGACAAACTTAGTGAATTGCTAATCGCTGTTCCCCAGAAATCGCCAAGAGCTGTGGCAGCTCTGGAGGGCAAGGGAGGGGGAGAAGAGAAGGTGAAATTCCACCCTGAGCCTGGCAGGGCTGAGCAATTAAAGCCCAGTCAATCCAGGAGCAGTCCTCTGGGAAATAACGCAGCAAGTGAACGGAGCAAAGAAAAATCTTTCAGTAAAAAGGAAATGATGAATGGTGGCAGGTGGCCTGGTGCAGCTCTTCTCAAGGTGATAGGGGCAGTGCAAAGTGAATTCCTGAAAGTTAAACTTTGAACCCTGTGTTATGATTTGGGTCTCCATGTTGATCTCTGGGCAATTCAGAAGGGCAATGTAGGGGGAAGATTTACATGGATATATCTGCAAGGCACTTAGTTTTTCTTGTGGGAAGGGAGTCCAGCGGGGGGAAGGCAAATTCTATTTGGGAGTTAATAAAATGTTTGAACCTTAATAGTACTAAATATCATAATGATATATACTGTTTAAACTCCTGTCAGTAGCACTGTGCCATTTAGGATCTAAATGAATTCAGGAAAAAAAGGAACACGTAATTCAGGGGACAAAACAAGTGTTAAGGGTTTAAAATGTATTTTAATTTCCTACTGCAGCTAGCCCATTTTTAAAATGTTTGCCTGATGTTACTTCACCCCAAGTCATCTGCTTTACACAGCACAGGCTATGTTTTCAATTGTAGTCCTCCTCTAAGTAACCTAACATTTCTCCCCAGAAACCTTACCAGCTTAAACACTGCCAAAATCTGGGCTGTCTCTGCAGGGCATTTCAGCTTTATCAAGGTTTTGCCAAATATTTTTTACTGAAACGTCGATTTCTGGTTGTCTATGATTGAGAATACTTCTATGGTTAGACTTATATTGCAGTAAAAATTGGATTATGGCTGGAAATAGGTGTCAGGTTTGGTTTTAGTCAGGTTGTTTTTCTCTGATTTTCCAGTTTTGAAACAGATTGGGCTTATTTGTACCATTGCATGCCTGCTGGTCCCAGGGAAAGGGATCAAGAAGGTACTTTGGAGGGAACAGGGTATTTTTGCCCCAATGGCAGCAGCAAGGACCCCCAGTTACCACTGTGTGAAGTGCTTTCAGGATTCATCATGTTGATGAGTCAGACAGGCCAGATAACAATTTCAGTTTGCTTGTCTTTCACTGTTTTCTCTTGCAGGGTTTTAGCATTTTATTTTTTCTGTGAAGCAAGGGGATGTAGGGAAAAAGGAAGGGGAACTGGAATTTTTAGGCATTTTTAAAATTTTTGTCCATCTGTGAGGCTGTGAATGGCTGCGATTCAAATGCAGTGATACAGCAAACGGAACAAAGAAAGCGATACCAGGAAAGCTGGATAGCTGGAAAATAAGAGTGGGGAAAGTATTAAAAATAAGGATCAGATTGGAAAAAGAATGCAAAATATTTGATGTGAGGGCAGAGTGCTCGGAAAGGGTGGAAAGGCACAGAGAGCTCCGAGATTTCTAGCAGGTGTTGAGCCTGATGCACACATCCTTTGCACAGCAGCGAGTGGCTAGGCAGGGAGAATACAAAGAAGCATGACTGACATAAGCACAGTCACCATGCCAATGAGCACAAGTGGCTGTATATATTAATAGGCCAGAGGGAAGATGTGAATGCAACAGGAGTGCAAGCTACTGAAGGTGAGCTCTATCATCAGCCATATGTGGAAGTAGGGTGAGAAGCTGACATCTGGTTGCCCTACTCACTCTCCCTGGAGAAAGAGGGCTGTTCAGGTGTTTTGGAAATATGCCTCCCAAAGACAGCCTAGGTATTCTGAGGTTGGAGCAGGGGATGGTGATGGTGGGACTAGGTAACATGCAGCTAACAATGTGAAATTACCCAGCGGAGCTGAGCCTCTGCAGCAATTGGGGACAGATGTTATGTCATCAGGATGGCCTTTATTGGCTGGGGTTACAGAGCAGCCTGCAGCCAATGACTCCAGAGCTCCAGCTGCTCTCCAGGGCACCACAGCAGGGAGCTACCTCTGCCCCTGCTGAACAAACCTGGGCTGCTGTGGCCCCTGGAGGGCCTGAGCCCAGATAGCCAGTCTCAGCTCATATGACAGCTCAGGCTTCCAGAATTTAAACTCCCTGCTTTGTGCTTTTCCTTATTTCTGAAACATAGGGACAGATAGGAATGCACTCCCTATTTCCTGTCCTGATCTGAATGCCTTGGTACCCTTCCCCATCTCTCTGGCACTGTTGCTGTTCTCTTTCTGGGGGTTATCCTGGCTCTGTCACCCTCTCAGTGTGTTAATCACTGAGTACAGTAAACATGTAAATGGTCTGGGATGTTTTAACACTGGAGACAGCTATTCTCCTTGCTGATTGACAGACAGGCCTCCACTGGCACATTGGTTTTTGTGCTGTGAGGGTGAATGGATATGTAGATAAACAGTGGAGCTTTCAGAAATGTTTCGGGAGCTATCGTGTGTCTCTGTGCATGTACCCACACACGGACTTCTTGCTCCACGTGGAAGACCACTTTGCTCTTTGAATGTGGATGGTTTCTGCTTTAACCATGGCTCTCCATTTTTTGCTGTGGCTTCTCATCACTTCCCTCCAGCATTAGAGCCACCTTCTGCAGAATTTGCTCTTGCTCAGTAAGCAGCCGCCTCAGTTTTGTGCTCCACGCCTGGACCATTTATTTGCTTTGTGGAATATTGGCAAGCCATTTGCCTATTGAGTTTGTATTTGAAGCATCTCACCTCATTTCCTCTTCTTTATTCAGTCCTTCTACCTGCCAGTGGCTGCTCCTGGTTGAGAAACATCTGCCTCGTAGGTTTTTTCTCCTCCAGTCAGGTTTCTAGCCCTTTTATTGTCTTGCAAAAGGCTCTCTGTTGTGTTTGCACACATATTACATAGCACCTGGTGCTTGCAGCAAATCTGACAGGTGCAAATTTGAAAACAAAATAGTTTCTGAGATATTTAAGAGCAAACCCAGTAATTTTGTCCACTTTTAATATTTGTGTTTCTTTGAGGGAGTTCCTTTCTTTTGTTACAAACACCTGAAGACATCCTTGGCTGAATTTTTAGTTGTTCATTTTTTAGCAGGTTTCTACAGGTCTTTGTGATTCCTATCTTCATTCTCTTTTCCGTGTAGAGGTGGATCAGGAAAACTTGCAGGAATGTGCTAAAATGCATGCAAAAATAATAAAAAAAAGAAGTTGTGGTATATGCTAGCATAATAGCAAGTAGTGAAGAGGGAATTTAGTAGGCTGGAGGAGTTTTCTAAAGCACTACTCCACATTTAATTTTATGATTCTTAATGACAAATGGTGATTGTGAATATTCATGAATTTTTCCCTGGGTTAATGTCATAACCTTTGCAGTAAAAAGGCTGTTTTCACCGGTAATAACTACCTTTCAATTTATTTATGCTTGTTTTTTTTCTTTTTTTACAGAAATAGACCCCAAATTAACATTCAAAATGCAGGGAAGTAATTTTGCATATTTGTTTGCTGAGGGGAAGGGACAATGTATTTTATAAGTCTTATCATGTTGTGTCTTTATTAAGACAGTGCAGTTCTTTACTTTCAAACTCTTTAATTTTTATCTCAGCATTATTAGAGTGTTGGAAAAGATGTCTCAATTCAGCTTTACTAAAAAGACAACTCAGTGTGTAGTATGAAGGGTTTGTTTGTCTTTTTAAGCATGAAGAATTTGCCTGTCTTTGTTTTTTTCCCAGTTATTCTAAGCATTCATTTAGTATTTGATCAGTAATTACCTTATATCCTTTCCCCTGGACACTATTCCCTCTTCTCCTTCCTTTTTCCTGCGTATGATTATATTTGGTGCCTTGCAGTCATTATGTCTTACTCTGCTGCACTGAACTGGATGTGCCCTTTATCTGTCCATAAGCCTAATTTATTCAAATCATTTTATATTTGCTTGCTCTGTGCATGATTTTACACTTATGTGCTATCAGCAAAAAATTCCACTTTAAAAATTATATCCCCTGTGGTCCATTTATATAAAAGTTGAATAAAAATGGGTAAGGTGCTTAAATTTGGGAATACTGCCTTGTTCCTGTCCCTCTAGTCACCCTGAACTGTGCTGTTTTGCTGACACCTTGCTTCTTGTCCCACAGATAATTTTGAAGGCATTTGCTGTTGTGCTTTTTCTGTGCTGTGCTTTACTGATTCTACAGAACAATCTTGCTATGTTGGGTGCAGCACCAAACGAATATCTTCCATCTGGGTAAATTATGCCTGTCACTTCACTTTTGACTCTCTGTTGAGAAATGTATTGAGAGAACTTAAAGCACATTTGACAAACATGCCATGAATCCGGCTGCCTCTCCTTCCCCAGCTGGCCATTTCTACATGTTGCATAACTCCATCCCATATTAATGTTTCCAATATCCGTTCTGTGACTGCAGCTGGGATTACTGGTGAATGGCCTCCTAAATCCTCCCTTGAATTAAAAAAGAAAAAATTGGTTTTGTTTTGGTTTTAGATACTATTATTTTTAAAAGGTAAATTTGGAGTAGTTACTTTCTAGGCACCTCCACATACACCATCCTTAGGAAGCTATCAAGCAGTATTACTAAAGATTTGCCAATTTCCCTTGCTATTTCCTTCCAAATTCAGAGATGCAGTTAATCTAAGTCTCAGGTCCTGTCAACTTTTAATAGTTCTAATTAACTAACTACCTGTCCAGATTGGATGATAAAGCCTTTTAACATTTCATTTTTTCCCCTCATGAAAATGGATCCCTGTTTCCGGGATGTGACCTTCAACTTCTTCTGTAAATACTCAGGCAAAGGATATTAATTCAGACTCAGTGCAGCATCACTCTCATCTGTCACTGACTTCTCACTCATTCCCTTTCATGGCTTCACTGGTTCCACCCTTGGTCATCTGCTTTTCATATATCAGATGAAAGATCTCCATTGAGTTTCTTCACATCCTTGCAATTTTTTAAAAAACATTTGCTACTCCAGCATTTCCTGCCAGTGTTTATAATTGCTGCATTTTGAATGCAATGTCATTGGCAGACCTGCTAAGTAATATAATAACAGTGCAACAGAGGAAACTGAAACCGTGGTTGGGGCTTGGGTGGCAAACTTCTCTGGATCTGGTTATATTGAAGTGGAAGTGGTTCTACTTTTACAGCATGTGATGCAAGGCCAGAATCTGGCCTTGTATGTGAAATAGCTCATAAATTACCCAAGGCTTTTTAGCACGGCATAGTGGTGGTGCTGCTGAGTGGCTCTAAACAATGTTTTGTAGGGTAATCACATAGAAACATGAAAGGTGTTGCCAGAACACCTTTTGGAAGAAAACTTGTATTTCCTCATGAAGAAAAATGTCTGATCTGGTTCTAAAGTAAATCCCTTTTTATTCCTAGAAGGTTAGAACTGCTATATGTCTATGTTAGTCTTTTTTGTGGCACCTCTGTACATTTTTGTGTTTGATTACATGGCTGTGTTCAAATTACTGTGTTGTGTTCCATCCCACTGTAATTACAAGCTCAAGGCCCCTTCTGATACACTTCTTCCTTTCATGCATGAATATGTTACACACCAGAGAACTGCTGTGAGGTTCCCCGTATGCAGGGAGGGCACGGAGGGAGTTGCCTTGGGAGGGATGTTTCTGGTGTGTAACTGAGGTGACTCCTGACAGCTCTGTGACCCAGAAAGCACCTTCGAGAGGCAGCTGAAACATAAACAGGCCCTCAGGCCTGCAGGCATTGCTCACCTGCTTTTGCAGATTATTAAGCAGACCAAGAGAGGGCAGAGGTGATATAAAAAGACCATAGTTTATCTAGGAGGTCTTTGTAGCCTGCTTGAGAGATGGCAGGTTTGCCAGTGGGCTGTGGAAGGCACACCAGCACTTTGCACTGGAGCAGAGCTGTGCAGTGGGGTGAGGGTTTTTTTTGTAGCACCAACTCTTGCTCCAGCAAGCATGTGTAGCCACAGCAGCTTGTACTCTGCCCTCTGTTTTGGAGGGTATGTACACCTTGTAGCTGGCATAGAGAATGCGGCTGCAGAAGCTCTTTTAGCTTAGCAGTCACTGCACCTTCTACCTCCCTTTTTTTGGTTTTGTACCTTAATGTCCTAAATCATATTCCCTGTGTTGCTTAGTACCACACCTGGCACTCTTCCCTTCCTTGTCAGTTTATGTACACATTAAATTAGAAAGCAGTCTTCTACCAGATCAAGCTTTGCTTCCTCCCCTTAATCTACTCTGAGGTCTAGATAATTAAACTCTCCCACGATTGCTGCCACGGTCTTTCACATGTTTTGCTTCTTATATGCTATGCTTCACACCTCCTTCCCAGTCAAACTGTGCACAACACATTCATTTTAGTACATCTCCAGTGTAGGTAAAATCCATAGTGCTCTGCTACAACCTAGTTTATCCCAGGCTTCAATTTTCAAGATGGGCTAGATTATCTTTTGGAAACATTAGAAGCCTCTAGAGATGTAAAAAGGAAGGAAGGGAAAACCAGAAATATTTCTCTGATTCTTTGTGCACAAGGCATGCTCATCTCTAGCCAAGTCTTCAGTAATTTAAATTCAAAATTGTTCCAGCTTTTTTCAAAATACAAATAAGGTGTTGTACCTTTGTACATGGTTGTTTTCCCAGTTAAACTTTTTCAGTCAATGAAAGCATAAATAATATGTGATATCATTGGAGGAAAAAATTATTGTGCTCTTTGCTATATTTGGAAATACCACTAGACAGCATTATAGATTTAAACATGTTGGTCTATCCCAGGATATGACCTGCTTCCAACTTTTTCTGAAAAAGAAACATAGAAATTCTCATTTCAGTTGTTTTCATTTTGCTGTGTTTTTCTCTGATTTGATACATGATCATCAAAAGTCTTTCTGCCAACCAGTGTAGGTTTTTTTTAGTGCCTACAGGATACTAAATACTGGTATTTATGTTAAAGTTCAACCAATACATGGTTGTACTTTAGCACACCACTTGCTATTTCTTTCCCTCATGAGAGGACATACAACTTCATTGGTAGTTTGGTTTCATGAAGGTGGGTAAGGGGCCTGTGTAAGCAGTAGCAGTGTTCTGCCTTCCCATCTGATAGTATTTAGAGGCTGAAATAGAAAGAAAAATGCCCTGAGATCTGAGCATATTGTGTTTGGTCAGGATAACTGAGGAAGGCAGTACTTTGAATGTTTGTGTAGAAATGATTGGAAATCTCCATGTGGCTGACTTACACTGAAATCCTAGGTAGAAGAGAGATCCACAGCACTGCCTGCCCATGTACCTGCCATCACCACAGCCAGAAAGACTCACAAGGGTCATGGATGTCTTTTACTATTCAGCTCAACAGTGAGGTTGGAAGTGTTGGCTTTTCCTTTTTTTATTTCCAGCTGAAGGGCCTTCTCAAGGAGTCCCCTTTGTTGTTCTCCAGCAGCAGCCAGCGCATCAAATTGTGGCCTGCATCTTTCCACCCCTCTTTTGTTACAGAAGAGGGCCAGCAGCCTCCATACCCTTTCTCCCTGAGCAGGTAAGTGACTGTCACTGTTACATTTGCCAGCCCCCCTGGGAGACTGACGAATGAAGCTGTGCTCCTGAGACCTGAACATATAATTTGCAACACACAATTTATGTCACATCATACCTAGCTGGAGTTCTAGTGCCTGGAGTACCCGAAATACATCTACAAATAGATCATGTCATGTCAAAAATGAAATGGAAGGTGATAGTAATTGTGGACTATATAATTAGAAAGCAAGAGTGTCAAACTAATGGCAAACACCTGGAATACCTGCACAAAAAGCTAATCGAAAGTCAACTTGAAATCCAGGAAAAACCTATATATGGCTGTTTGTACCCCTTGAAAAACTGCTCAGAACATTGCAAATTACACTCTGATCACACTTCACTTCTGCTGGTGTGAACCACATGGAAATAAGGCCTTAAACAATAATCTGATTTTTTAAGAAGGTTACATCCACATAAATGTACGAAGCTGGACGTGGTAGATTTTTCTAAATGTAGAGTCTATCTAGAAAATCATGGTAATTTCAAGTCTAATAAAATTTCCTTGATGTTATGGAGTGTAGAAGTCTGTTAGAAGTACAGGGTAGGAGGAGAAGGAGGAGGGAGAAGCAGCTTTAGGGCCATGTGAAAACAAAGCCTTTCTTCTCTCCTTTTAAATGTTTCTGCTGAGCCTGATTGAACACAGGATGAAAAGCTGCTGTCTTGAGATTTGAAGAAAGCAAAGGATTTCTGTTTCCACTATTACATTGAAAAGTTCTTTACTGCATGAAAGGTCATCCCTTCTAAATGTCCTCAGACTTGTGGCTTAAGTTTTGGGGGAGCAGAGCTGCTGATACCATGGAAATCTATTATCAATAGGATGTGGTATCTCTGAGTAGTCCATGTGGTCAGGAACATTAGCTCTCTATTTTTTATATTAATTTTGCATTGAACCTTAGCTTAGATACTTTGAGGTTTTTACTAGTAAAAGTGGCATAGAGGGGTGGTGTGTTTTAACAAAAACTCTCTGTTGTTACATGGTAAGAATGGCAGTGTTACGATCTATTGTACTGAGACTGGCAGTCACAGTATCAATATGAACACTGGGGTCTTCCAGAATCGGCCCTAAATATTTGATGTTGTTTTTGAGCTGATGTTTCTCTCTGTTATCTAGATTGTCAAAACCACCTAGAATGCATTAGAGCCTTGTCATGACAATTGTTTGGGAAAAAAACCCAAAACCCTTCTAGAAAACATTCTTCTGTCAAAATACAGCATTTTACAAAAATACAAAATGTTTAATGGGAGCGTTTGTTTCAATGAAAATTTCTCAGGGAAAACTTTCCAGGGTTAGACTGGAATTCTTAGGGAAAAAAGAAAAGAGAAGAAAAAGTGACTCCCTGGGAAATAGTGTGACCACCTGGGGCAGTGATGGCCCCATGTAGTGTGACCATCACTAGGGCAGTGATGTCCACCCAGACTGGACACAGCCTGGGTGCAGAGGTGATTCGTACTGCATGTCTGCCTATTTGCCTGCCTCTCCAATTTCTCTGAGCCTTGTCAGAGGTATTTTGTGCTGTGAATGGTTCACCATTCTCCAGTCCAAAGAGTTCTCTGTAAGTCAGGGGTTAGATTCCTGGTATCCACCATAGAGGCCAGAGTTCCTGTAGGAATAAAGTAGGACATAAATTTAAACTCACCTTTTCCACTCCTAAGCAAGCAAGTTGGTCCTCTTGTTATTACTCCTGTGGTGGATATGGGTCCAAATGTCCCTATTAACTTTTTCACTTTTAAAAAGGTTTTCCTTCAAAGCTGAAGTAAAAGTCAGCTCTGAAACTGAGCTTTCCCTCCAGTGCCTGAAATAAATTTGTTATATTTCTGTTTGCTTCTCATGTACATTGTCCATCAGGTAAACCCACCATGAAACAGGCTGTAGTCCAGTAGATGCTAGACCCACTCACGTGTGGTTGATATGCAGACCTTACTAGCAGTCAGGGGGAAGGTTTTACGTGTTTGGGTGAGCAGAAGGGGAAATCCTGCCTACCAACGAGTCTTCATCTGTGCTCAAGTAATCTCCACAGTTTGAAGATGGTGCAGGCTCTTCTACGGGGAGTAGCTGCTATTGTTGTATTTGTAGCACAAGCCAAAAGTTAGCTTCACTTTGAAGGCAGGAGGGGGTTGAAGTCAGCACCAAGTTCTGGTTGCTGCTATGTCTGAGTTGTGTAGTATGCTAATGAAAATAGTGTTAGCATGAACAATGCACAGTTGTGCTTTCAGCTGTATTTTCAGGTCAAGAGCACCCTCTTGCATTCTCAATCAATTATGTATCAAAGTGGAGGGAAGCAGGACTGTAGTCTGTTTCCTTCTCGCCTCACTTCATGTTATTTATTGTTTGAAGCAGGTGGGAAGAGGGAAGCAGGTTCATCTTGGACCCTGCTGTTGTAAGAGACTGGTCCGGGTGCAACTCCTACAAGAGCTGTGATCTCGTCCTTTTCTTCTTCTTCCTCCCTTCGTGACCAACCACAGCCTATCCCACAGGAAGTATTTCCAAGAGAATTGTGTATCACTGACATCTTCATCATAAACCACTTAAACACAGAATCAAAGACTCACCTTTAGACATTTCCATTGAAGCTGTTTTCAAAGAAAAATATGAAGAGGAAAACTCTGCTCTCCCTGATATGCTTATAAATCTGGTGCAACTGTACTGAAATCAAGAGCTAAAACTGAAATAAGGCCTGGAAATTTTATCTTCTGGCACAGAAAACAGGACTCTCCAATGGGCCTGATTCATTGTGGAGGAAAGCCATGTCCACACCAAATGTTCATATTAATTTGATAATTTGATTTAGGACTTGACTGCAGAGGCAAGGTGACCCCCTAAAGCATTGAATTCAGTCAACTTGAGCTATTCTTAAAATGTTATAAGATATTATGGAAGACAGGCACTGCTCTAACTGCAGAAGGGCACTGGTTTGAAATGTATTATTATTGAGTGACTGCACAGCCTAGTCCCAGACTGTGATGCAAGTATGATGGGTGCTGAAAATAGTGGACAATAAGAACGGTAAGTCCCACATACTTTTCCAGGTGCAGGGGAGACATATAATATTCAAGTATTTGTTCACTATTATAATTCTTGTAGATCTTTGTCCTGTGTCCTGTTGTCCAAGCCCAGTAACATGCAGACCTTCCAAGTGTCTAGTCTTGGAAAGCTCACTTATCAAAAAAAGGCACTTTTCCAAATGTCCTGCTGTGAATGGCAGCCTGGCCCCAAACCCAGTTCATCTGATCCACATGAAGAAATGGATGGAATGATTTGCACAGGTAAGTTGCTTGAATGGCTTTGGAATAGAAGTGAAAACTGAAGTCTTACATATTGTGTGCTGTAAGCTACAGGTGAACTAATGTCATATTTCCGATTATAACTTCACATTGCAGATACAGCCTTATTTGTAGGAATAATATGGGAGATACTGTTTTTTATTTACAAATTATTTCTTTGTAGTAATTGTATGAATTTGAACACAATGATACAGGATTTTTATTTATTTTAAATTAAAAAAAGAGTAAATAGAATTGGTGTGTTCTATCTAACTAAAAATCTCCAATAATCTATTATTAAATCATTAAAATATTTTAAACTAAATTGGCTGTAATATTTTTACAAGCAGTTAGCTTATGAAGGTGGTAGTTTCCTTCCATATGCAATAAAAAGCATTTCACATGCATGAAAAACTAGTGCACCAAATTCCAGGCTATAAATAAGGCAATTGTAAAATGTAAATGCTTAGAAACACTAGCAAACTTCAGCCAACAAAGCAGGGATCAGAAATTTATACCCTCGTTACTGGTAATTACAGTCACATTCTTTACTGGCCTGTATTCCCAGCCAAAACATAAAAGTGTCCTGGTGCATTACCTGCTTGGAACTAAGTCACCCCGAGCACATATGTTCCAGAAAGCCAATCCGTGGCCATGCTAGCACATGGAGCTCTGCGTGTGCTGCTGTAAATGTACCTGTCTACCTTTTAAGCAAAGTAACTGAAAGCCCCTCAGGGTGTTCTTACGAAATGTAAATTCACTGACTTGGAGACCTCAGCATAAAATCGCTGCTTTTAGTGGATGGCAGTTTAACCCCCTCCTTCCCCTAATAAAATAAGGAAAAAGAAATTAAGTCCCATGGTTGTTTTTGCATACATGCTGCATTTGTCTTTTTTCTTCTTCTTTGACAAAATAAGTAATTTAGGCCTCTAAAAGTAGCTGCTTTTTTTTTAACGGCAATCAGCAATAAATTCTTAATGCTCTTGTGACAGATTAATCTCAACCTGTCAATAATTCATATTTGAAGCTTCTGCTATTCAAGAATGAATTGTGAGGAAAGATGAGCCTTCTTTTGGGTTCATACTGATGCCTCCTGCCAAATATTATTAATATGCTTAAGAAAAAAAACACATGGGAACTTAAATTCATTAGCAGTCGTCTTGTAAATATTTTGACAATACTGCATGAATCACACAGTTTTCTTTAAATGATATGCAAACACACATGATTCATGTGTCTTAAACAGTTCAACTAACTAGTCTTGGTTACATAAAATTACCCATCCAGAGTGGCAGGCACCTACATATTTGACTTCAGGGGAACTGTTGCAGTTCCTTCATAGCTGATAACTGGGCCCTTTTCCCTGTGGAGTGGGGTGCCAAGTGCTGCCTGTCCAGTTCCAAGGCCACTAAACTGTAGCTATGAAGCAAGAGCAAACACAGGTGCCCTAGGGATGACAGCTTGTCTGGAAGGCTGCTGTGACTTGAGCACCTTCAAGAGTCAGTCATTCAAGTCTAAAAGTAATTTGGTACTAAGATGGCTTTCTTGACAGGACAGAAATTTCAGGACATGTTACAGAAGTCCTCAGTACTGTTAGCCAGATTCTGATCCTCTCAATTTGAAAAAGGGGGATCTAAGAAATTACAGAAGCTAGAACCAAAATTTCTCACTGAATCATAGAATGGTTTGGGTTGGAAGGAGCTTTAAAGATCATGTAGTTCCAATACCAGTTCCTCATCCAACCTGGCCTTGAACACTTCCAAGGTTGGGGCATCCACAGCTTCTTCGAGCAATCTTTTCTAGTGCCTTGCCACCATCACAGTAAGGAATTTCTTCCTACTGTCTAATCTAAACCTACTGTCTTTCAGTTGAAGAATTCCCTATTGTCCTGTCACTACATGCCCTTGTAAATAGTGTCTCCCCATCTTTCTCGTAGACTCCCTAATTCTTGTGGGTATTGGGAGGTCACAAAGGGGCCTCCCTGTAGCCTTCTGTTCTCTAGGCTGAACAGACACAATTATCTCAGCCTTTCCTTGTAGGAGAGGTTCTCATCCATCTCATCATTTTAGTGACCTCCTCTGGACTCACTCCAACAGGTCCATGTCTTTCCTGAGCTGGGCACCCCAGAGTTGGACACAGCCCTGCAGGTGGGGTCTCAGCAGAGCAGAGCAGAGGGGCAGAATCCCCTCCTTCACCTGTCACCCACAGTGCTCTGGATGCAGCCTGGGACAGGTTTGGCTCTCTGGGCTGCGAGTGCCCGTGGCTGGGTCATGTCCATCCTGTCACCCACCAGCACCCCCAAGTCCTTCTGGACAGGGCTGCTCTTGGTCTGTTCATCTCCCAGCTTGTATTGATAAGGTGTAAACTTCCTCACAAAAGGCTTCCTTTTTTCTGTTACTTTTTCATCCTATTGAAAGCAGTTAATGGAAAGTCACCAGTCTTAATGCATTTCAATAAGCCGATTCTCTTTGGGATCTTTCAAAGGCAATGATAAAACAACCTTGAGTTTTAAAGCATAGTGACATTTTATGTAAAAATGTTCTCCAGGATTTTTTCTGTATGTTGCTAACGATGTAAACAATAAGCTTCCTTCCATTTAAAAGTTAAAATGCTACTTTTCCTTGTCCAGTTCTCTAAAGTTGTTTGGGCTCTAGTCATCATGTCTCTGTTCTTTTTGTTTTCATCACCACCTTTTTTTCTTCTTATTTTTCAGATGAAGTAAACTTATTTAAAAGACTTGCAAATTAATACTGATTGTCTTCTGTACTAAGTGCTATACAATCACAGTGAAAGAAATGGTCCCTTCCCTGGAGGTCTTCCCTGATGATCTAAAACAAGAAGAAGCTGATGGAGATGTACTAAAATAGGCCTTGCAGGTCAGTGATGTTGGCTGGTAGGCTTGACTGAATGAGCTAGAAAAAATGTCACTGGCAGTACACAAATTGTGAAATTTTTTTCAGTGCCAGATCAGAGATGTGTGCAGAAGCCAGGGAGACCTTTCTCACAATATACTAAGGGAACAGGTCTCACTCATTCTGTTCTCAGGGCTGTGTATGAGCTGCTAGACAAAGTCGGGGCTACAAGAGAGGGTGCAGGCAGGACTGCACCCCAGGGAATAAGTAAGAGGAAAGCCACCTGAGCCCTCCTGTTATATCATGCACTGTTCCTGATGTGCTTAATTTATTTCTCTGAGCCAGTGTGGTTCTGCCACTGTCTCTGAATTAATCACAGCTTGCTTCTCAACCCAAGCAAATTCTTACAGAAACTTGTTTCTCTCTCCTGTGCATGCATGCAAGAAAGAAAGTGCTATTTTTTTTAAATGTAGTCACATTTTAGATTAGAACTCGATTATATAAGCACAAGACGCATCATTATAATACTCATAATCAATAAATGGGTACAGAACTGTTTCTTGTATTACAGACACAAAGCAATGCATAGTGTTTGCTAACTGCTGTTCACTTCTAAATACTGCATGTTACTCACTCATTAATTACTGCCACAATTTTCAGGAATTATTCCATAATTAATTGTCCTCTAAAACATTCTACTATATCTCTTTCACATTTGGGAAGTGCTATTCAACATCTGATTTTTCATACAAGTTTTCTGTACAAGCTTTGCTAAAGCTCTTTGAACGTGTCATCTTGGCAGATAGAAACATGACATGGGAATGGCTACAAGAAATGGGAATGACTACAAGAAATGAGATAGTGTGAAAAGTTTTGGAAACAGTGAAATATCACCATTGAATGTAAAATTAATGTGGCATTTCTGCATCATGAAATTCTTCCTTCAAACTATGAACCAGGCAATACTGTAAAAAGTTTGAATGTGGACTACTTAATAATTTATTGCATTCAGGAATTGGTTCAAATTTTAGAAAAACTAATTTATCTGAATGTATTTGAGCAATATGACTGCCATAATGGCATAAATAATAACCTACAGAGACTCAGCATCTTTCACTAGCATGGATCCCAAAATAAAGCATCAGTTGTGGAAATGAAGCCACTGCTTCAAGCACCTCTGCCAGCTGTGTCATAGATCCAGTCTTCCTCACTACCTCTGGTGAGCCATTTATGAATTGCAGGGATTCAGCATCACAGATGAGTGAGCCAGTCTCTGTTAGGAAAGAAGTATCTTCTGTATAGAGATTTGCAGAGAGAGGGGCAGGCAGAGATGTAATTATTTATGTAGCACATAGCTCCTTATGATCTCTAATGACTGAAAATACTGGGGATGATTTTAAGTCTCATTTTAAAACGCACACAAATAGTAAGTAGCACAATCCCCACTTCACAGAACTTTTTCAAGAGCCAATCTCACAGTGCCAGTCCGCACAGCACTGAACATGTAGAGCTCTGGGAAAATCTTGGTATTTATTTAGGTGCTTACAAGGGAGAAGAAATCTTCTGAACATTTAGTCCCAGCTGCAGGGGGTTCAAGGCCTTTGGTAAATTCCTATCAATAGCTTGATTGTAAAGCTGGAGATCACACAACAGCCTTGGAGTAAATTGGTATTATGCACTATTAATCCACACCCACTCTCCAGCCAAAACAAATAAAATAAAAGCTCTTAGTGCATTACAGTAATGCAAAGCCCAAGATAATACGGGGAACGTTCTCCCATGAGCCAGAATGCCTGTTCAGCTGAGGTTCTGAGCACTGGTGATCACAGCATGGCCAAGCACACCCAGGAAGAAGTGCTGGGGACAGAAAGGGAGGCAGAACAGGAAAAGTATCCTACCAGGGGCCGGAGGATGGTGTCACTCCATCTGCTACATTACATGTGCCAAAACCTAGTAACTTCTGCCTGCTCTGTACTGGTTACAACATTCATTGTAACCTGCCCGTTGCCTGCTCTGGCAAGTATGGTCTCATCCAGTCAAAACAACTAAATGACATTTCACCTTCCTGTGCCGCTCTCCCTAAAAGCCTTTATCATGAAGCTTTTGGACTGCTCTTCTTTGGCTCTGGTTAGATCAAATGGCACGTTGAGATATTTGCTGTTCTATTAAACCCTTTTGTATTTATCACCTCTGGTTCCTTACCACAATCTGTTTTGTCTGTGCACTGAAGCCATACCCAGAAGACAAACACTTAAAGGAGAACAAAATCTTCCTAGGCACAAATGTCTACTGTGCGTAGTGAGGAGGGTTGCAAAGTGCTTCAGTGAAAATGAGCTCCTAAGCTATGTAGTAGATGAAGTTGTGGGGTTTTATTAGAGAAAAATGATTCTGTTCTATATATTAATTTAAAAAGCAGATGGTGGTTGTGAAGATGGAGGAGGTCAGTATTGTGGTGGCTTCCTTTAGTAGTAACTAAAGATCAATACAGTTTGATGTGGTTTGGGTGCGTTGATAAAGGTTGAAGATGAATAGGTATATACAAAATGAAACAAAGTCATAACCATAGCTAGCACATGATCTGCTCTCTGGACTCAAAAGAACTAAATGAGTACTGGCATTGAAGGACTGACCTGGAAAAGAGGGCTTCTAGAATAAAAAGTTATACACATTACACAGCTAAATATGGTCAAAAATTGTACGGTTTCATGTTCAGCTCCTGTAAATACATTGGTGTACTTTGATCTCCAGGGCTGCCAAGCCAGCTTCCACTTTTGTTAAATCAGATGAATCTGCAGTCGATGTGGTGGTTTGTTGAGTATTACACTGAGCTAAAACTACTGAGATAAGCAATTGTGGACCATCTAAGATGAAGAGCATTAACAATTAAGCTTTGGTGGCAGTATTTGATAAAAGAAAGATACATTACCTTAACTTTGCTGAAAGGACTGCTAATGCTGTGAAGGGTTGGACATGACTCTGAGGAGAGTATGAATGTGAACTTGGACTAAATGAGTAAAATGTGAAGCAAGTTAGTTTTGAATTAAATATGAAAATGGTTCAACTGTAGATTTAGCCTGAAAGTTACTTAGAAAGCTTAGCCTGGATTTTTGCGTAGTAACAGAAATGTTACCAGCTATATGATGTATGTATCATTGCATATGAAAATGTTTGATTAGAAACCAGCGACCAACAATGATACAGAGAGCAAGAGATTACACAGAAACATACTGAAGAATGCAGAAACAACTGGCTTGTATTAATACTGTGACAGCAAATACAGCTAAGCTATCAAGATAGTAGAAAGGCTTTCTAGCTTTAATACAGATTCCCAAATTGTTTTGGCACTGAAGTCAGAATTGCACAGGCAGACACATAGGATGACTCTGAACATCATAGGAACACAAATAGCTGCTTTTGCTGAAACACAGAAATGCTAACCCTAGTACTAAATGGAAAAAAACATGATTTGGGGAGACATCAGTAAAAAAGCCGAGTGTTGTCAGGTGAGAAAATGAGGTCAAAGAAAAAGAAATGTACTTTCTTCTAATGTTTAAGGAGGCAGAACCAAAGCTGAGTTTCAAACTGGCAGAAAAAAAATTGAGGGAGATAAAATGATGCAGGAATCTGACTGAGAGGGCAGCTAAATCAAAGAGGTAAGAATTAATGACCTACCCTGAGGTATAATACACATGGCACAGTTTAGGTGGCCCAACAGAAGCAGCAAATCAAGCTTAGCAAGAGGTTTGGAATCAGAAAAACTGAAAAGAAGAAAAAAAAAGAATCAATTTATTGCAGAGGGAGAGAAGTTTATAATAAATGGGAAGCAAGGTGTAATGCAAAGTGAATACGTGAGATTAGCTAGATGTATTGTTTTCTTCTTGAGCAATATGACTGAACATTAACATATCTTCTATGTGTGGAAAAAGTAGCTAGGCTTTGCAGGGAAAGCTTTAACATCTTATTAAGATATGGTTCTCAACTCAGAACTCAAGGAGAAACACTGCTCTTGTCACCCCCCTCACCCAAATGATACCAGGGAGACTGAGTTAGACTGGCTAATAGACTGTACAACAAGACACAAACACCTAAATTAAAACCTTTATCTGTCTAATTATCTGATATGGCTGGTCTAAACGGTACCCCAAACCACAGCTGTACAAGAATGTTACTAGATCCTCCTAGTCCTTAGTCTGCCATATGCAGATGGCACTTGAGGGCAAAAATGAGTTTAGGTTGAATGGGGAAGTAATCCATTTCCTTTACTGATGTATGCTAAGGCTGTGAGAGCATATATGGACATACATATTCTGCTTATCCACCTGACTTCATTTCAAGTGCTTTAGAGGATGGCCAGAGTGAAGGAAAACATCAAACAAGAAGCTTTAACTGAGATGAGAGTATGACTGAAGGGAAAATGCAGGTTCGAATTGTTGATGCTTTTTACAAATTACAGCAGCTGAATCATCTATTCCCTTTCCTACTACTGCCAAGCCAAACAATGTACCACTGGAACTGAGAGAACTGTCCTTGTGAGAGAAACAACTTGTGATCATTAATACATAGCTTATGTTTTCTATGCCACGTCAAGCCTTATATCCACTTTTCCTGGGTCATAACCAGCCACAACCAGGAGACAGATAACTTCCTAATGAAATGGAAGCATTAAGATATCTAACTTTTATCACTGTGTTTGAGCCAGCAGACTTCTCTGCTTGCTAGGTCTATTCACAGCCTACAAGATAAATCCTTTTGGGTACAAAGGACCAGAGGAATTAGTGTTATTGCAGACATGTGTGTATATGCATATTCCTGTGTATTCTAAGACTCTTCCTAGCAATTTAAAAAGCCCTTTTAAAAGATATACTCAGTGTACAAAAATGATCTCCGTAAATCCCTCATTGGGCAGTCTTTAATAATACCTCTTAAGGCAATTCCTCTTCCAAGATGGAGACCACAGCGGGGTTTTGAAACTTGGTTGTCTTTGACTTAAATGTGTTTGGACTTTCCAGCAATGCAAGAGGTAACACTCTTTGCCTCGTACAACACACATACAGTACTAGATGCTTCTGTTCTGAGAGCTCTGAACAGATTATCCTTAACAAAGAGAGAAAAGGTGAGAGTTTCAGCCCTTCTGCTCCTTTACACCAGATAAAAGGAAAAGAGTAAATTAGAGCCACCCTCAGTATCCTCTGTCCAGCTAACAGAGATTGCTTGGGAGCACAGCAGAAACCATCTATGAGGGTTCTATTTTCCCTGTGTCATTATGGGCAAGTATAGGGCTTGGAGTGGCAAGGCAGGGAAAAAACCACCAGTCTGGGGAGAATAACCTTGGAATGTTTATGAAGACTGCAGGACCTTCTTAATTATATAATTGACTTCTCCAGCACCTCAAATCAGGGTGATGTAAAACTCTAGACAGCTTCTCACTCTGGAATAACTGTGATTTTTGTCTTTTAAATTACATTATTGGCAAAATATGTAATCAATTCGAATCACATAAAACAGGGAGGAAACATCCTGTCATTTAAGTTACTTGGAGACGAGACATTTCCTAAATATAATGGTACATATGAAATTTAAAGTATAATACTTTTTAAAATTCAGTAAGTGGAAACATAGTAAGGAGAAACTCTTGACTTGTTGGATGACCTGAACTGTGAAAACCAAAAAGCTACAGAGAAAATAAACGGCAAACAGAAAAAATGCAATTGAACCAAAGGAAACTGTTACAATAGAAAAACTAGCTCTTTGGCTCTATTTTTCTAGATCCTGACTGCTTTTTATGACCAACATATATTTCTGCATGTTCCCTCTTTGACTTTCTTTCTTTCTTCCATCCAAATATTGTGAGTGAGGGACTTGTGAAGGTTGATGGAGACAACACACTGTGGCTGTACATTAATGGATTGTGAAACTTCCTGAGGCGTCCAGGCTAGGCTGGAGTACTTGCAATAACTATACATTACTCTTAATATATTCATTCATCTTGGTGGCAATATTTACTTTGGGAGAAATGTTAACAGGTGTTTGATGGAGGAAGAGAGTAAGATTGCAAACTAGAAATTCCTGGAAATGGCTAATATGGTCAAATCTCCCAACTGGAGCAGGCTCTTCTAAAGTGACGGATGTGATGTCTCCACTAGACAGAAGGAAGACCAGTGAGTCAAATCATGTCCACCTTTCCTTCCCGTGAGAGGATAAATTTTCTTTCATTCCATAAGGATCTCTAATCCATGCCAGCTGCATCTGCCTTTTAAATCCTTCTTCAAAACAAACTTTTCACTGAAATGCCTGAAGGAGACACGTTGCCAAAGGAACATAGCTTGATAGGTTATTTATAGTTAAAGAGATCATACATGAACCATTAGTAGTAATCAAAACTACTTTGATTCACTACTACCCCACTGAGCATAGCTGCTGTGAACATATGACTGTCCTACTAATGCTCATACCTTCTCCTCTCTTCCCCTTTTCATTGCTTACCACCTTAATAATTGTATTGCTTCTTAAATTAAATCTGACATAAATCTGATCAGTATTTTAGTTTTGGTTCTTCTCTGGATCAATCTTAGATTGCTCTTTGGAAACTTCATGTATCCCTGCACATCTTACAGCACTTGATGCAGGAGCCTTGTTATTGCAAATGGACATTTCAGCAGGATGGGCTGGACTCGTCTCACCTGTCTTCACCTCCTAACATATAAATCTGAGTCAAGAGAGAGAGATAAGAATCATTAAGATGCCAGTCAGACTTATCTGTGACCTGTACTCTAAAGTAGGTTACATTATTGACAGTTCAGGTTTGGTCTCCCCAAGGACCACAGCACAAGCAAATGGCCCCTGTGTATATGTAAATGTACATATGTATATACAGATATTTATTTAGAAACAAAAATAATTCATAAACTTCCAGTGTTTTGTTAGGAAAAATGGATGGGTTTGTTGAGCTGTATCAAAAGCAGAGGAAATTCAGGTGAACTGATGATGCTGAAGGGATTGCTGTGGGGTGCAGTGGTCAAGGAAGAATATCAGCCAAAGAGAACAGTGAACTCAATTCTGAACGCTTCTATGGGCATATTTAAGCATGGGGTGCATAGATAATCTGTAGATTCATACATCACACTGGAATGAGCAGGATGCAGACAGATATTTGAAATAGAGATTTGATAACAGAAATGAAAGATTAATGACCCTAAAATTCCTAAATATAAAAGGACATTTGTCATGGCTGCAGCAGGAAGTGAACCACAGGAATGTAAATAGAATTATACACAGTGACAAATTTCATGTGGTAGGAAAACATTGGAGTTTAGTACCCCTAGTCAATGTATGAAAATGTGTGAAAACATACATTTTTTAAAGAGTCATTTCTTTTACATACTCTACAGGTCTGCTGTGACTCCGTTGTTTTACAGTCACAGCATGGCCCAAACAGAAAGCTCGAGTGTTCCTGTTTCATTGAACTTTCTCTTTTGTTCACAGTTTGCAGCACATTTGGCAGTGGTGGGTTTTAGCAGCTGAGATTCTCCAGAAAGGAGAAGGAATTATGTGGGGGAGGAGGAGCAACAAAAAGATAATTCTGAGGCTGACTTTAACAAAAAAGAAGGATAAAATGTTCCAGTCATTAAAATCAAGATATTTAGAAGCCTTCCTGATTCAGAACAAGACTTATTCTACCATGTAACCTACAGGTTTACATGAGATTAAATGACACACAGTATGTCCAAAGAGTTACAACTTGCAGTGTGCATTGAATGGTGCGTAAGGACATTAATATTTCTGAGGTAAACAGATAATTGGCTTTCTCAGTATCTTGCTTTTATAGATGCAAAATCAATATCTATTTTAAGCATACTACTACTTTTAAAATAACAGACATTTAAAGAATCATAAGATAACACTTGCAGCATGTCTAGAAGAACTAAAGGAAAATAACGTATTGTTAAACAAAATTATCAATGTTTGAGGCATTTGACAACTGTAAAAACAACACTCTTTCACAGGCAGCACTATTAAATAGTTTTAATTTGCAATAATAGTGGGGTTCAGGTTCTCTAATGTGAAACATTAGAGACCTGTGAAAACATCTACAAAAATATTAAGAGAACATTCATTTTGTGGCAATACTAATCCTAGGTGACAGACACTGTTCTCAAGGCTTTTTGATGACAAAGACAGCAATAATGCTTCTTCATAAATAGCTGTATAATGACAACAATCTGCAAAATCCAAAGTCATTTGAAAATAATCTACATTCAGAGAACACAGTCCTCACCTTTTTTGAAAGATAGTTTCTTTATTGTGACTTTTTCTGTTTTGATTGAGCCAGGTGCCAACAAATTTTTTGGGACTATTCTTTAAAACCCGAGAACAAATTATTAGCAGAAGCCAGCAGCAAAATCACAACAGTGTACAGTTTGCCATAACAAACTTGAGAAATAATTACCAGACCCCTTACTCATCTTTACTTTCTCTGTGGTTTTTCTCCTGAAGAGTAGGATCATCACTTCCATGTAGATGCCAGGGCACACCTCCTTTCTCATAGCAAGACTTGGTTCAGCACAGCTGCAATAGAGAGCATGGAATTACACTGTCTTAATGGGCCAACTGGCAATCCCTGGGACTGGAGAAGACCAGCACAGCCTCTGTATTAATCTTGAATAGCATCATTTTGCCCTCAGGACATCAAATGCTGCTGACCTCTCGTAAGTCTGACCCACATCTTGTGATCAGGGCCAAGAAATACACATCAGTCTCAAATTAGCATTCTTCAGTGTCACAACCCCATTAGAATTGGCATAAACAAAGGCAAGAAGCACTACTTTCCCCTTCCCACCTCCTGGCTTCCTCCTAGGATGGTTGTGGGCATAAAATGAAGATCATTAAAGAGGGCTTTTGTATTAATGATTGAGTGTATGTTACAGTAATCAGATAATGGCCATATCAGCTTTCATTAGAAGTCTCAAGAAACCTGTCTTTACTATGCATGATAAACAATTTTCTTCTAGATATTTTGACAACATTGTTGATTAAAGCCTTAATGTTCACTTTATATCTATAAGGCCAATTGGTTTTTGGTCAGCTTATTGCTTTGTGTATCAGCAAACCTGAATAGTAAATGGGCTTGAGAAGTGTTAAGGTAAACTCCTCATACTGAGTATGTGGAGTTCTACCTTAAAGTATTTGCATGGTTGTTATAGCTAGATCAATAGACAGACAGACTTACATTCAAAAATACTGAGAGAACATTTATTTTGTGGCAAAATATAGTCCAGGTATAAAAGAAATAACCCTGTTACTTGATCTCAATTATCACCTAAAATGTCTTGGGCCATTAAGAACCAAGAGTAATAAAAGAATAACATTAATTAGCAATGGGCATTTCTGTCATCTGCCTAGAGTAGCGCTTTTGAATTTGGAATCAAGCAGATTCAGCGGAGCAGTGATAACAAACAAATGTTCAAGAGTGAAGGTATATTGGTCCTTGTTCAATTGGCTGATAAAATCTGCTGGTCTGCCTATAGCATGTTTTAACAAGATTTCTGCGCTCAGGGCTTTGTTTCTTCTGTTCTGCAGATGCAGTGTAAAGCAGGTATGTGACTCCTCAAGGGGGCTAAAGTTACACCCAGAAAGGGTTGGAGCACTCAGTGAAACGTGCCCGCCATTCTGAGCACGTAGCACGGTGTGCCGGGAATCGCAGGGAGCCACACCGGCACACCAGCGCGTGAGTGAGAGGCGAGAGGGCTTTCTCTGGGGGCTCATCTCAGCAGCACTGCACCGGCTGCCATGATAACAACTCTTGCTGGCAGGAGAGAGCAGCTTAAAATATTTGTGTGACAGCACATTTGGACAGGATTGCACATGCGTGAGAAAGGATAGCTATCTTGTTGAAACAAGAAAGTTTGCTCATGTCCCTTGTGGTGCCTTCTGTGTTTTGTTCTGCCCTGATTTTCCTGTTAAATCATCACTATACTTTTTCATCCGTGTTTCTTTGACTCTTACCAGTTTGTGGGGGGTTTTGTGTTTGCTTTTCACTGTGTTCATTCTTGTTCTTTCCAAGTCCAGTAGTTGACATTTTGTTGCCATTTTTGGGATTGTAGTGTATTCTTCTGACCACACATTGGCATCTGGAATATCATTTCCCTTTCCCAGCATCCTCTTTCTTGAACCTCTGTGTCCACAGCTGTAAGTAGGTGTATATTGAAAAGCACTCAGGGAACTGGGGTAACAGTGGTAAAATAATGGAAACTGGTATTATCTAAACCTCAGCAACTACCTTCTCTGTGAGACAATGCCTGCTGCCAAATGTCCTGCCTTACAAAGGAGGTGCTTAGTTGTGGTCATCTAAATGCCAGACACTGTGCTGTCAGCATCCAGCTACTTGTGGCACCTTTTAAACCACCTGATGTGTGGAGAAGCCAGCTGGCCTCTGCACCCCTATTCATCTGTAGAATACCTCTGAAATCAGAGAAAGAAGCAGGTTCTGGGGACATCAGCAGAGGATCAACAGTACTCCTCTGGGGTCATCTGTCAGTCCTACAGTGTGCAGCAGTGGAGTTCCATTTTTATGCCTTCTGACAGCAAAGCCGAAGGGTGATTAACATGACCTCAGGGAACAGTAAGGGAAATGGCCATCCACTGCCTGCTGATGCTTATTGTAAGTCAGAATGATGGCCTATAGAAGGATACGAGTGCTTCTGGCACTGAAACTATCTTTGAGTCATGAGTGAGTGTCGTTCTTCCCAAGGAAGCCTTAACCATAAATAGTAGCAGTATGTGAAATCAAGTATTTAAAAACATAAGCTTATTTCAGACTAGTCTTAACAGTGAAAGTGTGACAACAGATGAGGGGAGCAAAGCATTAACAAAACTGGATAGTAAAATATACATGTCTTTTGTCAGAGTGCGAGAACTGAGATGAAAGCAGAATCTTGGGCCATTTCAATGAGAAGGTAGCCAAAGCTATGCAACATCACAACTACAGAGAAAAGACTTTTCTCTAGAGAAAAACCCTACTCAAATTTTCCTTTCTATAGAAATTAACTGAAGCAGACACTACTTTTTCTTTTGTTGTTTTATGAGATACTGAAAAAGTTTGATGTACTTACTGCTTTGCTTTCAGATGCTCTTCCAGACCATCAGAACCTGGAATAGTTTGATGTAGCTATCCTAGGCATCCCAGGGCCAAAGTCACAGCTCAGTGGTATGTGATTTTTCATTGCTGTGTTTTACCAGAAGTGTTTGATCACAGTGATATGAAAACCTGACATGAGATGGCTGTCATTCATCTGAAGATGGTGTTAAATTGACAAAACTCTGCTTTTTAAGTCTTTACTCCCCCCAATTTACTAAATGTGAAAGTGGAACTAGCTCATCAAAAACTTACATACAGGGGTAAAGCAAAACCTGTCACTTCCACAACAAGTAACAAAATTTAAAAGTCAGCCAACCCAAGGAGGTAGAACCTCCAGAATGTTTGCAAAGGTCACAGACTAAAGTGCTGGAAATCCAGAAGATGTTTGAGTTGAGTTTATCCATTAAATCCTTACTGTACCAGTTCTGGACATATGTCTGATTGCATACCAGTGTCCCCCCAGGATAATTTCCTCATTTAGTCCTGGTCCATTCTCAGCATCAGTCTTTTCTTCCTTCACACAGTTGCCCCAGCTCCACACAACCATATTCCAAAACTGAAATTGCAACTTCCCTATTTGTACAGGTTCTCTCTGTGATACCTATGTGCTTCTCAAGCATCAATGAGTTGGTCTCCATTCTCTGAGATATCTTCCATGCTTTGATAATCTGATAAAAGAGATCACTAAATTTGAATACTCTATGGGTGATGCTGACCTTTTGCAACTGTCACATCACTTAGCAGTTCCAGTGCAGGTAATGTGTCTACAGAAGGAATCTCATTCAAAGATCAGCCAGAATTAGACACTTCAGAGATTTTTTCCCTATTGCACTTCTAGCAATTCTCTTGTGTGTGAACTAAGATTTCTTTCTTATAACTCAGAAATATGTGCAATTTGGCCAAATGAGGTATGTTCATGATGACCAAATTTCAAACTTTTTGCTTCTAAGTGCAAAGGCATTACAGCTCCTTAGAAAAGTAGTTCTTAGATAGTTATTATTTTAGCACAGAAAATGTGTTAGTTAAGAATGAACTCTGGAAACCAGCTGAATGGTTTTATAGAGTGCATGCTTCTCAAACAGGGAACTTTTAGATCAAAGAGGTAAAACTTGACAAATGGAGAAGTATCTGAAAATAGGGCCCAAAAGGAAAGAAAAACTGTCAGGCATTCTGAACTAGCAGCAGTGATTCAAATGTTTCTCCCAGTTGTTGTTGTTTTTTTTTTTTCTGGGGACATGCAAGCCCTGAAAGAGCAAATACACTTTCTGAGTAGCTGCCCCAGAAGAGTGTTGGTGCAATGCCATTTGAAAAAAACAGATTGCAGCCTTAGCACTGAGGAGCCCAAAAGCTGATTAGGTGAATGAGCCCATGCTTACTGTGTACTGGCCAGGGAATGCCTATTCTAAAACCCCTTGTTAGTTGCTGGCATGACATCTCTGGCTTGACATTTAGATTCATACAGCATTCACAGGGTAAAAGCCACTCAAGTCCCCCTCCAATAACGGGCAATTCTTAAGAAGCATAAAGAAATTAAACTGTAGGACTGGAATGGGCTGTCAATCACAGGGGAGAGACACCTGGATGTACTGAGTTGGTCTAAGCTAATTCAGGTGGTTCTAGTAGCCAGCTCTTTGGACCTGGGTTTCAGAGCTCTCCATCTCTGTCCTGTCAGAGTCTCAGTATCAAGACAATAAGGATTTCAATGTG
This sequence comes from Irena cyanogastra, assembly GCA_013397155.1. Classification (NCBI taxonomy): domain Eukaryota; kingdom Metazoa; phylum Chordata; class Aves; order Passeriformes; family Irenidae; genus Irena; species Irena cyanogastra. The sequence continues at coordinate 264,200 of VWZV01001284.1, forward strand.
CTTTCTTTTTCCTGGGCACTGCTGTTGCTCATCTGGCAGCATCCTATCAAATGCAGAGCTGCATTGTTGACATGCATCGATGGATTGAGCCCTCTGGGAGTCAGCATAATTGGGGATCAGCAATCTGGATTCCTACCTAGCAAGCATCAGGAAAACATCTGTACCTGAAGCAGAACCAAACCATATTCAAAGTAATGGGAATACTTAAGCTGTGATAACTTTTCCAAAAATCCCTCTCCTACATTATTTTAGTAAATATTTGTAGGTGTCTGTAATAGGGGGTAATCATTGCATTTCCTTTCTAACTAAAGGAGAGTAGTTTTCAGTAATGTTGGATGAAAGCAAGGAATTCTAATGGATGGGTTTACCCTGATTTTTGCTGGCAGATAGCATTTTTCAGCAGTTCTCAGGTGTCTTTTCTTGCAGCACACAGAAACTAGTTTCTGCCTGGTCTTTCCCTTTACTGATAAAAGAATTCCACAGTAGCTGACAAGCAGTGAAGCATTCCCCTTTGCCAGGGAGCTGGGATGCATTGCATGCGTGGAAATCAAGAGGGCAGGTATCAGTGAGGTAAATAGGATGTGTCTGGAGAGGGAGGGAGAGAGAGGGAGGGAGGGAGGGAAGGAAGGAAGGAAGGAAGGAAGGAAGGAAGGAAGGAAGGAAGGAAGGAAGGAAGGAAGGAATCTAACAGTTCTGTAAGTCACAGCGATGAACTGCAGCCCAAGAGGTTTGGTATCATGGCAGTGCAAACAGACAGCTTTCAGGTTAGATTGGAGCCCAGGTCCCTGAGAGTCCATGAAATAATTTGTAGCTCAAAGGATATTATAGAGTTGGTGAGGGATTGCAGGCAATGGGTGCAGGTGTGCTGTTATGGATGTGGATGGTGTACAAGACATTTCCATGTTTCCACATATTTTTTGCACCAGTGAAGTAAAAAATAATTTGGTTTGGGAATTTTGAGAAAACTTCTGCATCTCTTTCTTAATTTACCCTCATCTAAGAGGGAAAGGACCGTACATTCAGAGTGCCCACAAGACTGGTGCTAGAAGAAAGGCTGTGCTGAAAATGTATTTCTTGCTGAGAGTGGAAAACAGCTGAGGCACTATTTCCTATTTCCATTCTCATCAAGGGGTGCAGCACAGAGCTGGAGGCAGGTAAAAGGACATGGTCCTGAATGAAAACCTACCATCTCCATTTCAAGGTGGGAGATTTCCTAATGAGAAAGAGAGGGAAGCAGAGGCGGCTACTTTTGTAGTCCCCATCCACAGTTCTGTAACAAAGGCCCACACCCCAAGGTCAGCCTGTTCAGGATGTGTGCCACGTGGACCACCCAGAGGATAACCAGAGTTGTAGCATGTCTGGTTTAGAGCTCTTGGCCCCTGCAGAACCCAGATGCAGCAACAGGGTCAAAGTCTAGCCTTGACAGTGGATCCATGAGCTTTAAGAGGCCTAGGAAAAGAGCACAAGAAAGGAAAGAGTAATGGTATTAGAAAAGCCCCCAAAACTTCAGCTCGCAGTCTAATGAATAGCTGAATTCCCCAAGGGCTTGCTTCACCTCCTTTTTCTATTTCTGGTGCAATGCTTGTAATACTTGATGGATCTGGGTAGGTTTACAGTCGTCACTTTGTAGATACACACTAGAGTCAGTAACAGAATGAACAAGAACTGAATGTGAATTTCAGTTTGTTTCTCTTCTTTGCAACTTTCTTTCAGAACAACCTCAGTATTTACAAAGGCAGGGCAGCTCCCATGTTTCCATGTCGCAACATACTGCTCTAGCTGTATTTCTGCTAAAAAGGAAATAGGAATGATTTCTGAACAAAAATCAGAGCCTATGATTTTTAACTTTCTGTCCTTCCCATCAAAACACAGATTATGTGAAAACGATAATCTGGAACTGCTTTTTAGGACTCCATCATGAAACAGTTGTAGCTACCTCACTGATAAACTCCTGAACATAACAGTCCTCCTCAGCTCCCAGTCTGAGGGCAGGATGCAGGATAAAACAGATATGTATCCAAAAACAAAACAAAAATCAGAAATTCCCCTCTTCCCCACCCCCCAAAAAAAACCCCAAAACAAACAAACAAAAGCCCCCAAACTTTACTAAACAAAAGGTTTCAGAAAAAAACCCCAACCAACCAAACAAAAAAACCCAAAAAAACCCAAAACAAAACAAAACAAAAAAAGCACAAAAAACCCCAACCAAACAAAAACAAACAAAAAACCCCAAACAACAACAACAACAAAAAAAAAAACCAACAGAAAAACCCCCACCAAACCTAAACATCTGAATTGGATACCACAGTTCTTCCCCAACACCAGAAAAGTGTACAACTTTACAGGCTGGAGTAAAAAGGTTATATATAGTACTGCAATTTAATTCACATGACAATTAAAAAATACATGAAATGGTCTTCCTTATGCATGAGAAAAGATTATCAGAGTTTTCCCCTTTTCCTCTTTTAGCTTATTAAAAATGTAACTCCTTCAAGAGTAATAAATTAACTCGGAAAGGATTGCTTAAGTGAGACACAGGTTGTGATTAAAGGAAGTTTGGAGTTCAGAAGTCTGTGTTTGAAAAACGTCCTCAGTGTTTGGAGTATTGCATAGGGCTTTTGACAACTAATTTGGGAGAAAAGTGGTAGGGAATGAACCTCAACAGGAAACGCTCTTGTTTTTTGTCATTTTGTGACATTACTGAAACACTGTTTCCCCTCATTTGTATGTCCCTCCCCCCCCATAAGTTTGTGTTAAAATGTATCAAAACAGAAAAAAGACTTCGAAAAAGGCAGCAGAACTGTCAAAAAGGATGATGCTAGCTTGTTGGGAGGTTATGCTTTATTATGTAAATCCATGTTTGGGGGTATTTTAGAATGCATATCATATGGTTAGAGGCAGCTAATTAGCTAGATAAACTATACTGCTTCTAAATAAAACGTACAAATCCATAACATAAATGCCAGGGGCACGACTTCTTGCAGATCTGCAACCTACCTGATTGACCAAAACTGTCCCTCATCTGTACCAGTCAGTCTCACTTGATGGAGCATTAGCCACGAGGATGCTGATCCTTGCCGAACCCCACTGCTCAAATCCACCTTGTCTTGCTGCTCCTGGGAAAAGGTTCCTTCAGTGCTCTCCCTTGGGTAATTCTGTAGAGTTGAGCACCTCGAGCTTGAATTCAGCTTGGAGCAGAAGGAAATAAAACTTCAGTCTGCACATAAATCCTTCATTTACTTACATATAAAACCAATGAAACAGTGCAATTTCCCCTTCTTTTTCTGTAATTTACAAATGGTTAAAATTATTTTCTTGGCAGAAACATCCATTTCTTAACTGCTTAGTGCCCACGCTGGCAGCACCAGGCTGCAGCAATGGCTCTGTAAGTACCAGTGCTCGCTCTGGAGGTACCAAGAGGGGCTGGATGAAGAACTTGTGATGCATAATTTATAGGCCTTTTTTGTGCTTGCAAGAACTCCAGGGAAGGCAGGTGGGCATAGCTGTTTTTTTTTTTTTTAATAGTTTGCTGAAATTCTTTAAGGAACTATAGTGTGTTTGCATGCAGTACCTGTACGTCAGCGGCTTGTTAAGAAATGCGTTTTAATGTTGGCAGTTCAGGTGTGGGGTTCGCGTGGCCTGCCCGGACAGGTGCCACGCACCTCCTGGGCTCTGGCACCTGCAAAGGGCAAATGTTGGGAAAGCACTTCTAGTGAGTGCTGAGACACTTGTATAACATCCACGGTTCAGCTGGCTCCATTTTGTTTAAATATGCCTGAAATCTGCAGCACCTCACGCGTCTGAAAAAAGATTATAGCGCGCGCGGGGGTCGCTAGTCATTAGAGATCTGCGAACGCGCGTGAAAAATGACATGCTGCGTGGAATGCGCTGACCGGGGCACCAGCC
>VWZV01001284.1:272105-323014 GCA_013397155.1 Irena cyanogastra
CCGCCCCTCTCCGCCCCGCAGGGAAGAGAAACGCCGCCTCCCGCGGCGCCCCGCCGAGCCGGCCGCTGGCCCCCGGCCCCGGGCCGAGGAGGGACGGCCGGGGGGTGCCGGCCCCCGCCCCGCCAGCTCGTGGGTTACGGAACGATGCTAACCTGGTTTACCTGCCGTGCTGTTTCCATAAGACTGCTGGCTCTCTGGTTCCTTTTTCTTCTTCTTTTTTTTTATTTCTCTCTCATTTTTTTTCTTTTTTTTTTTTTTTTTTTAATTGCAATCATGATGATTCGGGGCGGTTTGTAGGAGAGGGAGGTGGGAAAGGGAAAGTTTTTGCTGAACACCAGGCTCTCGCTGTCAGAAGTTCAGGGAAAGCAATGGCAAGTTCATCTCTAGGTTGGCTGGTAGCAGTTTGTCCCAGACAGACAACGGGCCATGGAGCCCAGTAGTAGGTGAAACGCATCCAAGTGATCTCTTTGGCAACATCTTTTATGAAATAACCTGCTCGTGGTGTATTAAACACAAGGGAAGAATAGCACAGGTATGACTGAACTGATTTCTGACTGAACTGTATGTACGGTTATTTTTACAACGTTTCCTCGGAACTGACAATGTATTGTGTTCCCCAAAGCTGTAACAACAGGTTTTCAGATTTGCTAGACGTACGAGAGACAGGCAGATCCCATGTTGCAGACATTTTGGTTATTGTATTGGGTACGACAGACAATGGGAACTAAATACACAACCGTGAGGAAAATGGCAATTGGATGGTGTCATTAGGGGAAGGAAACAAGTGAGAGGAAAGACTAGTAATCATACTTAATTCCTTGTCATTATAAAAATTACAGTGTTGCTGGTTCAACACACATCTCAGATGCATCTGAAGGTGTCGAGGATGATGGATTTAGTACAGAGGAGTAGTGTGTGGTGGGTGACACCAAGATTTGTAGTCACAGAAATCAGCAACTAACTAAGAAATTGCAACTTCCCTCTCTCTCTGTGTGTGCGTGCGTGTGTGTGTGCCTGTGTGTGTTTGCATAGTGGTTTATTCCCTTGCTCATTGCTTGCAGGAGTTCTCTCCAAGAAGAGATGGGATGAGGGATTCCCAGGAAAAAGCAACACTTAGAGCCAATTAATTTGTTCTCTGTTAAATAAATTGAGATAATAGTGTTGGTATTGACACTGCCATGGGACAAAAGCAACATTTGGGGGTTAGCTGACATTTGGCTGATAGCATTAACTCTTTCCTAACCAGCCTCATCAAACCAACTAATTGATTCCTTCTTGCAAGAGTGAACTGTCCTTGCTGAAAGTTTAATTTGTAGCTCTGCATCCTTTTAGCTCTTTTTTTGTGAATGGTGACCCAGCATTGCTAACACAAAAACCAGGATGGACTTCCCAGGGGATAGAAACTAGACTGGGTTTTCAGTTCTTGTTTTTCTCAATAATATGCCTTTGTTGGTTTTGTAGCAAGTTTGCAAAAAGGATGGTTAACACCCTGGTCTGTTAATGCTGACTACAGCCTAAAAGAGACTCCCTGAACCAGAGGCATGGAGAATTTCCCCCACACCACCCAGCACTGAGAATGCCTTTATGTGCCAAGTTCTCTCATTAGGCTTGCAAACCAGGGTGCTGCTGGGATTTAATGTTTGTGATAAATGATAGGTTCTGATGGTTTATCGATTTCTGCAGAAAGTGAGCTATCTCTGGAAGAAACAAATTTGTACATTATCAGATCTTCCTATGGGTTTGTGTGCATCTCTGAGCACATTTCCAGAACTTCCTTGCTCCTGACAAAGGTGTTCGGTAGTGTTAAAAACTTTTCAGGTGTGCTATGAGTATGCCGCCCGTTAAAATTGTTTAACCACTGTGACTAGTAAAACCCATGGTTTAATTAGCCACTTGTGTGCTCTCATAACCACCTGCCTTCACTTCTTTTCTTCATTCTCTCTTTCCCCTACTTGCTCTCTCCTGTTTGTGCTCCGTCAGACACGTAAACACAAAAGCTTCTCTGCTGCTGTACTGTGACTCGAAGGAAACAGGTTTCTCTTTCCAGCTGTGGAGATGTCAGTAAGGCATCACTTCTCTGCAGGTCATGGCCCATCACAAAGTTTTGTCACAGGATGTGGCTAATTTCTTTGCAGAAGTATGGTTTGTCAGTAGGAAAGGAAGAATAACTTACTTATATGATTGTTTTCTTTATGTCTTCTTTCTTCTTTATAAAAAATTAAAATTAACTAATAAAGTGACAGAAGGGCTGCCTACCGCACAGGTGCAGCAGCAGTGCTCTGGCTGTACAGCCACCAGCTGGGAGGGTGTCAGAGGGTGACAGGGCCTCCACGAGGGCCCTGTGGCAGCAGTGTTGGGTGTAGGGGATGGGCAAGGGCAGCCTCCCTGCAGAGTGAGTGGCTGGAGCAACTCATTTGGTCTGTGCTCCCGGGGAATCCACTGCTCTGCGTGGATGATCCCCTGGCACCCCGGCTGGCACGATCCCATGGATATGCATCGAGGATTGAGGGGCTCACATTCCTCTACGCGTAGATGGTTCGTGAATGGTGCTCGACAGTGGCTGCAGAGTGCAGGGGTGATTTACAGCAGGGGGTGGAACCATGTCTAAAAACAAATGAAAAATTAGAAAAATACCAATAAACCGTAAATTGGCTGACCCCACAGAATCCATTTCTCTCTTTTTCCTTTAAATCTCTTCTACTGGTGCAATGAAGGCATAGGATATAACTCTCAAAGATAGTATATGGAGCTGAAGACAGATTCACGTGAATGCTTTCCAGTTCCTGACCCTTGCATTTTTCATGGAATACTTCTCGCCCAGCATTTTTTTTAAACACTTGAATTATTTTTTCCTACTTTTCTTGTACTGTTTTCACATTAAAAGTTTCCCAACGCTCTAGTATTTTTCATAGAATGTTATTATTACTAGGAAATTTTATGTACGGCAATAATAAATCTATAAAAATCAGATTGACGTCACATTGCATGCTGCCTACTTGTGTATGTATATTCTGTGTTCATTCAGATTTACAATCGGTTTAAAGAGACATAATCTTTATTTACCCATAGAGACTACTTATTTTCCTCTGGTTGGTGCACATGTCTGTAACTTCTGCTGCAGGTTATGAAGATCAGGTGCCTGATGGTGGTTTGCATCCTTCTCTCTTTTAAGCGAACCCCATTCAGCGTATGAATCTCAGCTGCCCCAGTGCTCATTTTCATTAGCATGACAGCAAGTTCAGGCAGAGAGGCTGACTTGCATTGGCAGGGGCTGAAGGGTCCTGCCAAATGTGAAATATCAGCTGTTTAGGCATGCTGTCATTGTAGCGGGCACTACTTGCTCCCTTTGTAACAGCCCAGCTAATTGATATGTGTGCTATTAAAGTGAGCGTTTGCATACCAACCTGATTGAGTCAATACCAGCCTCCAAATCCAAGGCACTTCGCTGAGCTGCACTTCAAGCCAGTGGGATTTTTAGATGGCCTTCTCCAGGGATAGGTTGTGATGATTGATTTCAGCAGGAACGGCGTCTGATCCTGAAAGTCTTAACACCATATGGCATTGCCACGGGGGAGAGAGGCTGCGCTGGCAACCTCCAAACTTGCACTTCGTGTTGCGGTAGCACGTGTGAGTGCTGTTAAGGGAAGACTGCTGAGCTCTGTGGATAGGGGTCAATTAGTAGGGGCCTCAGAGGAAGCAATTTCCCCGCTGTCTATCTGGCTTTAAATTACATGCACAAGTTAAGTGACGGCATGATGGAATTGAACAGTGGTGAGGGGGAACTGTAAAGTCTGATAAGAAGCAGGTGGCTAACACGATCCAGCGGGCTAACTGGAAGGTGGAAAGAAAGACCACCTTGTAGCTCGTGTTGCCGTTCATCACTAAACATCAGCAGTGCTGTTGCATGACAGGCTGTCTCTCCTGCCTGCCACTGTCTCATAGCCCTCCATCTGGCTGAGTCTCCCTGTGTACATGTGTTAAACGCTTTGCAAAAGGGCAAAAAAGCAGTCCTTGTTCCTGGGCATTTACAGCTGGAGCAAGAACTGCCATCTGCCCCGGCGCAATTTACATTGTCATTGTCTGCCAAGCCCTTATCAGCCCCGAGAGCTGTTTTTTCCCCTCTTTCCTCCTCGTTTGTGCCCCTGGTGCTCTCTTGTTCTTCTGTTCCCAGGTCTGAGCCTCTAGGGAGTGTGCCTGGTGCTGGAACTGGCTGCTAGCACCATAAGAGAGCCCTCACTGGGTGACTGTGATGCTCATGCTTTGGGATTCCAACATGGTGCATGATCCTGCTGTGACAGTGTGAGCAGGGAGTGGAGGAAGTGAGAGGCAGGGCTAGATCTGACCTTTGTTGAACATTTTGCCATGAGATTTTGTCATCTTCATTCAGATACTGCATGTCTGGGATAAACATATGTTCAATGATGAGTTTTCCTTTTGACCTCTGGAGGTTCTTGAGGACAACACCAGCCTCCTACTGCCGCCTCCAGCAGAGACCAGAGCAGCTACATCTTTGCTTACCAGTGCCTGATCTCTGCTGCTCAGAAATCTCCTTGATGGGAGATGACCCTTGAAGGGAGGTGGGAGTCATGGTGTAGAGGAATATGTTTAGAGCCCAGAGGAGACAAGCTTTTAGTTTCCTTGCAGTTCTGGCAGACCACTGAGTGCAAGTGATTTCCTCTGAAATATGGTTGGATGGTGCCTGGTTTACCATTTCATATGTTGTTGTTTCCCTTTCCTCGTATGATACTTGCAAAGCAGAGAAAGTGCCCAAACCCCGTGACATTACTGTTCAGTTTAGAGTATAAATGGCTGCTTGATACACTGTGCATCCTGTTGTTAAGGAAGGGCAAAAATGAAGTTACTCCTGCCTAAGAAAATCTCTTAGTGGTGAGATTTGGTACTGAACTGAACAGAATTTCAAGAAATTCTGCAAAATTGTAGTCAAGGACTTAACAGCTTCTTTCATACAAACACTGCTTTCTACTTGCATTGGAAGTCGCTTGCTTTAAATCATTGAACTATGATTGTTTGCTAGTGAAATTGTCTGTATGGTAAGAGAGGTTAACTGGTTGTGGTGGTTCTAAATTTTGATTGCACTGCATAGTTCTTTGCATGGTTTTCTAAGTACTAGTATAGGTTATGCACTTGGGGCGTCAGATTCTATGCCAGACTCTGATTTCAGTGTTATGACTGTTAAATCTATTTTTTTAAGCTGACATAATGGAATCTCTATGTACTGTTTAGGCTGGGCAAGCTACATGTGTCATGAGAAAGATGATGAATGAGGGCAATTTGGGTTTTTTTTTTGAGCAGTAATTAGGATAATAAGTGTCTTTTTTAAATTTTTTCTCCAAATCATCTAGGTGACTTTGAACTAGATATTTCAGTTAGAGATGCATAAAACCATAATGACTTGGAGTCCTATGCCAGCTACAGGATGTTTGGAAAATCTTTTCCAATTCTGTGTTTGTACAAATTGTTGTAGACTATACACATCATGCTTGATTCATACAGGGAGACTTTGCTTGAGTGGGTAGATATGTGAATGTCATGCTACATACCACTGTTGAGGGGTGGGTAACAGCAAGTAACAGTTTCAAATATTTGTCTGCTTGTTCATATTATCAGATTTTGGGGTCACTTTCCATGCAATTCTGTTTGCTAAGTGCACACCTAACACCTTTACTGAAGTCGAGGAAGACCTTCCTCACTTGGAGAACGGATTAGGATGTCAGCAAGCAATCCTTTAGTATTGGGGAAAGAAAAGGAACAGAAACTTTTTTTTTTGTCTGAAAGCAACATCCTGGTACTGCTTTTTGGGTTTTCAAAGAAGAGTGCTCCAGAGACTTAAAAAAAAGGTTATTATTTTATGCTGTATGTATGCATGGCAATGACTAAGAACAGGTATTTTCCAAGTTCCCCAAAAATTGGTATTGTTAAAAAGAAAACTAGTAGTCTTCCAACTCTTAACATGCATATATTGTAAGGGTTAGGCTTGGTGAAATAATTCTAAGCAGGTAAGCCTAGGATGTACACCTTGAAGACTCATCAAATACGGCATAATCCTTTTGATCACTGGTTGCAGTGGGAAATGGCTGTTGCTCGCATAGGGAAAGGCTTTAAAGATAAGCTTTTTGGATGTACCCAAGTGAGTTGGGAGCAATAAGTAACTGTAGTGCCACTGTAGCCTTGGTGGCTAATAATTCCTAAGCCACCAACTATGTGCTAAAAAACTGGCAGCAGACACCATGTCTCCTGAGGAGTGCTACCACCTAGGGAAAGCATTTCTCTGCTTCTGTAGTGTCTGTGTTTCTGATAGCTCATCTGCTTGGATGATTGTACTGAACCACAATGTCTTGAAGCATGCGGCTTCCTTTGATGCCTTTTTTTGCTATTTGAGAGCCATGACTGCATGTTTGCCTTCTCTCTTCTTTTGGGTACTTTTATTGTTTTCCATAGTCGTATCTTGTTCAGTCACATGCAAACATCTGTCCTGAAACTGAATTACTCTGTGGCATAATCTAAAGTCATCCCCCATTTCAGCATCCTGTGCTTTCTGTTGTGTGTAGAGTTATGTTGCACTGTACTTTAGATGCGACAGCCATTTAATAATGTTGAAGCCTTAGCTCTGCAGGGGCTAAAAAGATCCCAGCAGGCTTGTTAACTTCTACTCTCAGACATTATGGGAAATATTTTCTCCTCCCTGGAACTCTTCGGCATCCTCTTAATTAACACTATAAAAAATCCATAGCCAGGTATGCATGAAGCCTGTTTAATTTTTTTTGCAGTTTTCCAGAGTTTCTCTGTTCCTTTCTATTTAACCAGACAGTGGTGCCAAGTGAGATACGAGAACATAAAAGGAATAAAGGCAGCCTGGGTCATGCTGGATACTGTGTTCTTGTCAGGCAGCATACTCATCAAGTGCCTTTCCCATACTCACCATAGGATCATATTTTTTCCCTGCTCTACTCAGTATTTTTCTTTATCTCAATCTCTGAAGTGTTGGGCATTTTAAAACTTTGCACCTCTGCTTTCTCAGGACAGTATTCTTTTCTGCTTCAGACTGCTGTGGTCATGGTGTCTGTTGTACTTCTGTGTAGGATCCCCACTAGCTGGTATCAGACTTCATTTGACTAGAAGTTATCTTTCTATATATTTGACTAAGAAGCTATCTATGACAGAGATGAGAGAGATTATTCACTGGTTTAGGAAGTGGAGAAGCAGTATTAAAATTTGAGGTGGAGAGAAGAACTTAATAAATGCTAGAAAATGGGGTAAATCCAAGGGAGTTCAGGATGGATATCACTTAAGATGAGGGCAGAGGAGGAGGAAAGAAGAGCTGCAGAGTGCTCAAACAGAGGAGAATTCCAGAGTGGCTGAGGGTTGGTTATAATGTCTGAAGCCTCAGTGAGGGGGTGCCTGCTCCTCCACAGAGGGACTCAGTTACCATGGGACAGATTGAGCACTGAAGGGTGCAGTGGTAGGGCTGAAGATGCAGTGGCATTTCCCTTGCTGAGAAGAGCACAAGGTGTATTTGCTGCTATGAGTAATAAATTAGTGTTCAGGTGAGGCAATTGAAGAGCTTACCAGTAACCATCTTCCCAAAACTTCTGCAAGGGAAAAGCAAGATTTCACAGAGCTGAAGGAAGCCTTGACGAGGATAACTAGGGCTTTCCCCATGCCCTTATTGATATCATAAACCAGTTTTTTAAATTAATTTTTAAGAATTGACTGGAGTTTGTGGAGAGAATTTAGATACTAGGGTAAGCATTTGGTGTGGGTGGAGTCTTGTCATCCAAACAAGTTGTTCAAGGGGTAAGAAAATGATAAAGGCATACAGACAGAAAAACCAAGAGATGTGAAAGAGAGAGGGGAAGCTTGCAAAGGAGAGGTTGAAAATGATAATTTCTTGCATGAGGACTTCTTGGTTTTAAAGGTTTCTTTGGTGGTATGTACTATGCTTCCTAGGAAAGCTGGAGCATGCTGACAGCATATCAGTCTGGCACTATTTAACACAAAGAATTTGCCCCATTATCATGAAAAAAATATCTCCAAACAACTGCAGTTCAGTAACATCTGTCCTACACATCCTAACTGTGATGGGGGATTGGAGATTGGGTGCAGCAGCCTTGGCAGTTACAGGCTTGGAAGAGAGCTGAAGAGCTCTCAGAGTCTTTGTAGAAGCTACAAGGAGAGCAGAGCAAGAGTAATTAAAGATGCTGAAAACAGAAAAAGGAGAGGCAAGGAAAATACATTCTTAAATATGTGATCTCCAAAACGAGTAGTATTAGTAAAAAATGGCTTTTAGTTTTAGAGTGAACAAAACAGGGGAAAAATATATTTGGAAGGGTTGTGTGACCCAACATGGCAGGGGTTGAGAGAGGACTTGATTACACCATCTTAGTAATGATGTAAAACCCCATTCCCTCTACATCACCAGTTCATCTGAGCTCTGGGAGGTGGTGAAATGGTTCGCTGGTTGCTTGGAAGCTGATGTAGAGTAAATTGGAGGTCAAAGTCCAGTGGAGGTCACAGCATCATGAAAATAATTAGTGAGATGTGTCTTAATTGTCATCCTTGCAAATTTCAGAAGACACTTGGGAAATAACGGGATTCAAAACCATTTACAATATGTTAATGTTTCCCTCACCAGTCAGGAATTGTGGTGACCTGTTGTATGAAAGCGTGTTGCTGCTCCTGTTCCTGCATCAAGTCAGACAATACGTGGTGCTCACCTTGATGCTTGGCTACAAGAGAGCCATACTGGACCTGTGATGAGTCTTAGGTGTTGGCTGGTTATACTCCCTCAGCTCAGATATCAAGTGCTGCATTTGAGTGATGTATTTCTGTATTTCTCCTTCCTTTTTTTTTTCTTTTTTTTTTTGCAAGCTTTGCAGAAAAAGAAACAAGTGAGCAGAGACCAAGAATTTAATGGATATATTTTTCACTGGCTCTTTTATCAACAGCATATGAAAAATCCCAAAGGACAGAAGCAGTTAGCTAACCAATGAGGCATCATACCTGATTTTAGGTTCCATGCAGGAGAAAAAGATACTGAAGCCCCAGCAGCTCAAGGGGAAAGAGATTTAAATTTAGGTTTGGTACTAAGAAACATTTCTCTCCTCTGCTTGGAGACCAGTCTGTAAGAGATTACTGTACCCCAGGGCAACAGTTTGGAGGATGATAGAGATGTCAGCCTGTGAGTGCAAAGACTTGTACCACTGGATGATGAACCAGCAGGGATTTCTCATTAATGGAATGAATGTTAACAAGAATAATTCTGTTTTGTGAGCTGGTGTGTGTGGGAAGGATAAATTATAGGGGCTGATGGATGGTCTTCACAGAGATTTGATTAGGGAGAAGCTGAATGGCAGTGTGTCTCTGTGAGAGGTGTATGCACGTGGTGCATCCTTTGCAGTAGGCAGGCACACTTCTAGTTGATAATGTCTGCCACAGAAGTCAGCAGAAGTAACCAGACAGGTCTTAGGCAAAAGCAGAAGCTGAGCACTCATGTGGATATTTCATTTTTAGTGTCTTGTGCATTGTAGAGTCTTGGGTTCTATGTTGCATGGTGGTAACAAACCTGTATCCAAGAATTTCTCTATAGAACTTTGTCAGTAACAGAGCTTTCTGCTAATAAAGCATTTGACTATTGATATTAATTCCCACAGTCAGTATGGGAGCACTGAATGACACCTTTTCTGACCTGCTTAGCATCATCTTTGGCTCTGAAATAACACTTCTAAAGCTTATGTGAGCCCTTCCTGAAAAAGCAAGAGACAGGCCAGACCTACTGGTCGAGAGGTCAGGCAGGCAGAACCAACAGAAACAATCCCTCATTCTGCCTGAGGCCTTCATATGCTGCTGGAATGCAAATAATAAATGAAAAAAGGCAAAATAGTCACATAAACTGAGTAGGCACTCCACCAGACTTTGCAGCTCCACCCTCAGGTACAGGGGTAGCTGAAAAAGTGAAGGAACTGCATGAACTGTTCGAGGGAGATGTAGAAATAGGGAAAGAAAGGCAAATCCCTTTGACAGAGACGTATGGGAGACTTCTCACCCGAAAAGCCAAACCTCTGATATCTTCCCTGCTGCCTTTGCCAGGAAGCCATTAGGAGCTCCGGGCTGGGGCCGGAGTGTGGCCAGCTGGAGCTCGGCGGCAGGATGGCAGATGGCAGGAGGAGTTCCCGGCCCGGCTGGCCCGCCGCTGCCAGCGCCGCGTGCGGGGTGCCAGGCACAGGGAAGCCGGCGGCCAAGCCCTGCTCCCCTCGGGAGCGAGCGCGACGGCAGAGGTGGAGACTTGGCTCCGTCCCTCGGCTCGCTGGCCAAAAGGGCTGCACTGGCACAAGGGAGAGAGTGCGCTGGAAGGCGTCCACAGCCAGCTACTCCCAGCCTGGGAAGGGACGGGCAGAGGAGGTGTGTTCGTTTCCAGGGCTCTGCCTGCATCCCTGTGCCGGTACCCTCTGCGCACCGCTGCAGTGCTTTAGTGACTCGAGCTGACCCGACCCCTGGGGGTGTTGAGGCCGATGGTGGAGCAGGTGAACTGCTCTCCTTAGAGGTGAAGGTGATGCCCACCGGCACAGAGGCTCCGTCACTAACATTTCCTGGAACTGAGCTGTTTAGTCTTTGACGGCATTAGTCTGGATTCCTTATGATTTCTGATCTGTAGTTGCCATCTGTTTTCCCCAATGGCATTACACATTTTTTCAGATCAGGACCCCATTCCCCCAAATTTGATCTCATCTATATAGTGAAAAAAAAGTTAATATATAAAATAAACTGTGGTGTGCAGTGAATGTAAATGAGGGATACCTTTGCTCCTTTTTTCTCCCATGGAGAAGTGCATTACTTCTCTGACTAATCCTATTGATTTGGCTGGGGAGCTATGGCCTGCTGCTGATGTCAAATCCAAGTGGCAGGATCCGGCTGTACAGTGGCAGGTCTCCATGGCCGTTGGCACAAATGCTTTATTCTCCAGCTGACTCCACTGAAATCTCTTGAGGTTACCTCTGAGCTATTTGAGAAGAGCTGGGTTTTCAAACCATGACCCTAACTTAGGAGTACATTTTTAGAATTTCTACTTGCAATGTCCTGTGGCAAAGGTTTACTTTTCACTCAGTGGAGCTGGCAGCAGAGAAAGTCAAATGAGTTTTCCTAATCTGGTATGTTCTAAATCTGGTTTGTCTCAAATACAGCCTGAGAGATATGCAGCGCAAGTGGAAAAATAACTGCCAGCACGCAGATGCGTGTCCTCTCGGAGCAAATAAAGCTGACTTTTAAAATAAATGTTAAATCTCATCCTTGGTATGAAGGGAGACAGGCCTGTAGCTCAGGTATGGGGAAAGATATTTTAAGGTGGGCTGTGGAGGAAAGCTCACCACCAAACTTCTGACCCAGCATACATGTCCCTTTTTATCTGCTAAGTCCAATAATAAGCCTGTTATTAGAGGACATCTGTTACTGCCTGATAACTCGTACAGTGAGCAGGAGCACAGCGTTGGTGGGCAGCCAGGGATTTTGGCAGCTGTGGGGAGCGGCAGCTTCATGGACTGTTTCACACCTCGTCCAGAGCTGGGGCAGCCCATCTCTCCCGTGGGCCTGCGGCTGGGTGGGAGGATGCCAGGAGTTTGAGGCGAGGGCTATTCCTGCACAGAGCTCCCCTGTGCCAGCTGGCATGCACGTGTGCCAAAGCCTCATCCACTCATCCTCCTGCAGCCGCAGCTGGCCCCCTCGGTGCCAGGTCAGCATGGTGGGCCTCCTGGCATACGTCCAGGACAGGCAGCAGAGCAGCTGCGAGAAACGTGCCACATGCTGGGTTCTGCTTTTTCCTTCTGCATTTCCAGAGGATGCAGTTCACACACTAGTTCCTTGCCCCCAAGCCTCCTTGCCTGAAGAAAAACATTCAAGGAGACTGTGTGAGCTGAATCTCAGCGTCATGAGGTTTTCCCCAAAGTCATTGCTGTAGGTAATGTATATTTATGAGCGGAACAAAGTGGGCTGCAGGTACTTTGAAGGGCTGCTTTCCTCTCAGGGTGGCTGAGCATTTAGGCAAGTAAGGAGTAGAGATGCTGCCCAGACTGCATTTGCCAGTGGCAGAACAGGCTGGTGCAGGACAGATGGCATCTTCCACCCGCCTTCCTGTGTGTCAGGAGATGATGGTGCTCTGTGGTTCAGGAGATGGTTATCCTTCCAGTACCTAGAGGGAGCCTAAAAGAAAACTGGAGAGGGACTTTCTATAGGGGCATGTAGTGGAAGGAAAAGGAGAAATGGCTTTAGACTGAAAGAATGTAGGTTTAGATTGCATATTAGGGAAAAATGCCTTGTAGTGAGGGTGGTGAGGCACTGGAACAGGCTGCCCAGGGAAGCTGTGGATGCCTCATCTCTGGCAGTGTTCAAAGCCGAGTTGGATAGGGATCTGAGCAACCTGGTGCAGTGAGTGGTGTCCCTGCCCATGGCAGGTGAGTTGGAGGTGATCTGTAAGGGCCCTTACAATCCAAACCATTCTGTGATCTTACAGTGCTTTGCAAGTCAGGAGACCGCATCTGTCTGCTGGGCTTCAGCCCTTCACAGTGTAACACAGCTCCATTCCAGCAATGAGACTGTGCCTGCACCACCCTGTGTGCCTTGAGCCCAGCTCTTGCCTGGAGAAAGGTCTTTCCAGAGAGGGAAATCAGGGATGGAAAGTGCAGAGTCTGCACTGTTTATGTATGAGCAATGCTGATGTCATTTCCAGGGTGACCGTCAGACACCTGAATTAGCTTGTGGCCCTAGAAATACAAGGTGTGACATGAAATAAAGGTCAGTTTGCTTTCCTGCTGGATGTCATGTGAGCTCTGTGAGACTGATGAGGTGCATAGCCTGCATTCACACAGTGTAAGAAAAGCATACAGACACTGGTTTATGGCCAGTGGTGGTCAGTATTTGCTGGGTGGGCTGCTGATTGGTTCAAATTGCATTTCATGCAGGGGCCAGGACTTTCCAGCTGAATTGGTTTTGGCATCATAGAGCAGCAGATTTCTCTATATCTGATCATATTTCTCTTTCTCAATATATATACATATATTGAGATGTACACAGACACACAGACAGACACACAGACACACAGACACACAGACACACAGACACACACACACACACACACATATATGTATATAACTTACCAGGCCAAATTGTTCCTCTTGTGCAAGGCATTTCAAGAAGGGATTGTTCTCCAGCTTGAGAAGCTCATGTTGGGTTATCTGCAGATCTTGGTACGCTCAGTTTTCCCTGTGTTGCTAGCACCAGTCCTGCTGCTTTGGGAAATCCACAAGTTTCATGTCATTTGCCATATGAATTTGAGATTCATTAACGCACTGTCTATTTCTGTGGTTACAGAGGTCTCTGTAAAGACCACCAGGTAGCCCAGATTTTGTTGGACATACCTCAGTTGCCATATACTTCCCAAAGAGCCTCTGTTGAGCTGGATTGTTTCCAGGGCTCCACAAGAGGCATGAGGTGTGCCACATCTGGCTAATAATTTGCTGTAGCCAACATGTGAGTTTACTTCAATGACAGTAGGATTTTTGCTCATGGATCAGATATCAAAGGATTCTTACATAATGCAACATCTTTTAACATTGGTAAAGTATTAGGTCATAATCATGTAGTGCTCTGATATATTTTATTATTCTATTTTATTTCTGAATGCGGT
Organism: Irena cyanogastra; assembly: GCA_013397155.1. Taxonomy (NCBI): domain Eukaryota; kingdom Metazoa; phylum Chordata; class Aves; order Passeriformes; family Irenidae; genus Irena; species Irena cyanogastra. The sequence goes on from VWZV01001284.1 coordinate 285,799, forward strand.
TCACCTCAACTTAAATTATTCCCTAGCTTTGTAGAAAATAATATAGGAGGTGACTTGGAGTGAGTCTTGGTAAGATAGCTCTGAATTTTTCCTGCACCCTAAGCAGCAGCAGCATCCCTAGCAGGTGCAGCCGACTTTCCTGATTCCTTGTTTCTGTATCACACCTTTCAGGTGGCTGTGAGACTCAGAGAGCCAAGGAGAGAGGATTCTCTGGCAGGTGGGGTAGGCTTGAGCTCACCAAGGGCTGGGCTGGGTAAGCAGACGGGCCCTGGATGAGCAAATCCCACTGTCTGGCATCCCATGCCTCCGTCAGTCAGTCACACCAGAGGGCAGTGGGAGGCATCACTCTTTACTGACTGCTGTTGCTGTGAAAATGCAAGTGTTGAAACAGACTTTGGTGAGGAATTTACAACTCCTGCCAGCATGCTGTTTTCATGTGTTGCATATAGCGAGTCTGCTTTCACATTTCCCTGTGGGGCGTCCAGGACAGATACATAGGTATCATTTTTCTGCTTAATTGAGGATATTTTCTGTTGGTTTCTGTTGCCTGTTTTTTTACCTCCTCCTCCAGAAATGTAGCATGCTTGGTTTCCTATATGAAGCTCATTTTTCTAGGTAATAATTAGATTTTCAGATTTCAAATATTTGAGCTACTTCTTCTGCAGTGAAAGCTGGCACATAGGGAGCAGAATAGAAAATTTGAAAGTGTGGAGGACATTTCATCCCGGGTTTATGTAGGGATAAATCCTCTCTCCAGCGCCATGCTTTATGGCATTACCCTCTTGGAGAAGCCAGGGCTGCAGGTTTCTGAGCATCCTCCTGAGAGCAAGCCTGGCCTGCCGTTTGTCAGCATTTGCACTGGCACAAGCAGTGAAGGCTTTTACAGCAAAACTGCGCTGATCAGCTCTGGTTCTGCTCCTCACCACCCCCCTCTAAGCTTCCAGGGGGATCTGTCTTTCCTGTCACTCAGGATAACGATTCCCCACCGGCAGCACAGAGATCCAGAAATGCGCTGTAATCTCACCGAGAGTTTGATTCCCCAGCTGGGACTGCTGGATTTATATAGCCAAGCAGTAGATGGTTGTTGCACTTAAACTTGTGTGTTAGTGTGCTGAACCTCTAAATGGGCTGAAGGGTCTCTCTTTGTCTGGAAATAACCTTGATTCTTGGGGTGGTGAAATCTATGGATTTCATTGCATATACTGGTTAAGATTTAACTTGATCTAGCTGTTTAGTTTTAAATTTACTTTTTTTTTGTTTAAGGGTGAATTAATAATTCGTTCCCAAATTGGTAGTTAGCGCAATGGATATTTAATTGTAAATGTATATCTTTAATTATAACTTGATACACAGATGCAAAAATTCCTTATCTTGCAGTTTTTCAAAAGCACACATATTAAACCACAGCCTTGCCCTTCAAAAATACTGTTCTGTGTATTTAAAGGTCTGAATGACCTTTTAATCAGACGTTACACCTTTACTTCCAGCTGATATGACAGCGTCTGACAGTAACTCAACCTGATGTGGCAAGAAAATAAATAAAAGCCATCTCAGTCACTATGTCTTTAAATCTCTCTTTCTAGCTGTGGTTTTGTGTTCAGGCAGATGGACCCACAGCAGAATATTACATTTAGTTTTCAAGTGAAGACAATGTATTGAGTTTAATATGTTTGCATGTTTGACTGTTCTTTTGAGGTCAATTTAGTCATACGATTGTTTCCTGCCATTCTGAACTCCAGCCTCTTCTGCAGCCAAGCTCTTTATAAATTATAAATCTGTAAACCCTGCTCTCAGCAGCCATCTTACAGCCCACACAGACCGGTGTGGATGGTCTAGAAATTTCACTAGCTCTCCTCGGCACACCTGGGTGTGAGGGCTGCCGTGCTCTGTCACAACTTGTGCTCATGCTCACCTCACGTAAACGAGCAGAAGAGGGACTGGTAAAGATGGATATGAGCAATTCCTACTTTTGCACCACCAACAAAAAGAGAACTCACACTAGTCAGGGTGTTTGTATTCAACACACCAGCTCATTGTCCTTGGAAGTTAATTTTCAGATGATTTATTGAAGTGTAACATTTGTGGAGGGGGAGTGGATATTGAATTGACAACAGGTCAGAGTTCTGATAATACAGCAGAATTATTTTGATCTCTGGTATTTCCAAGTGCAGAAGCAATAAACATAACAATAACAGCTCCCTTTTCATATGGCTTTTACAAAAAGAGAAGCTGTGTACTGCTTGAGCCTGTGTATCACAAACTAGGCTAATTATTCAACAAAAAAAATACATGCCATACTAATGAGCAGTTCCTGGAATTCATGAAATAATATTGTGACACCAAGTACAATGCACGTGTACACTGCAGGGTCCATGGTTTGTTGGATTTTTATGGAAAAACTAGGAAAACATTAAAAAGGTCTTCTCTGGAACACAAATTAAAGAATTCTTTCAAAAAGAGAGATGGTACTTAAATGTGGCACCAGCAACATCCATGAGAACGTCTTTGTTACAGGTATTTATTTATAAATTTCCGTAGTTTTGCTTTTAGGAGAATTTTTTTTCAGATATAATACTAATTTTGTAGGTAGTTCTTAATGAAACAAGTACTTGTGAGCTGGGACAGACTGATAAAGTGTCATGTTAGGGCACACTCTCCCCTCCCTGGACAGTGCAGTCCTTGATTCTGGAGGGGTGACATGTGGGTCGAGATTGATGGGTTCAAGGGTGCTTTCATCACCTTTTTACTGAAGGAAATTGAGGACGAGAGGTACCTCACAGAAATGACACAGCCTTTGCAGGCTCAGGCCCTTAAGCCTCTCATGTAGGTTGTACTTTAAAGCTGTGAAGGGAATTTGCTGCTACTCAAATGTGTATGGAGGCACCTGGATGCAAGTGGATATCCTTTTCAGGGTGCAGGTGGGGGAAGGAGGGGGATAGTAGCTCTGTTTACACAGGACTGTTTCTGTGTAAGCCACGGTCCTGCACGTGTGGGAAAGAAAGGACAGGGGCAGTCTCGGCAGCACCCCTAAGTCAGCAGGGTGATTCCCTCACTGGAATGAAGTCACGGATGTGTTTTCAGTTCTTTCTGCATTGCAACCTAAATGTGGAACAAAGTGAGGTTTGAAAATGCCAACCTCTCCTCCTAAGGTGTCTGAAGACATAACACGCTTTCTGAGTGACAGAGCAGGGCCTTTGCTATGCCCCTGTCATGAGCATGGTCTTGCCAAAGTGTCTGTTTAACCCACAAACCCACCAAGCCATAACTGCATGCCCAGTGTGCCAGGTCAAGGCAGAAACCATTGTACAGCCATGTGGTTATTCTAAAAGTACTGCCTGTTTTCCAGATATTTTTTCTAGCAATGTTTACATTTTCATTACTACCTTGTTAACAAACTAAGGAGAAGACAGCGTGTTAGGTGTGTTACGTACTGAGTACGATGTATTGCGTGTGATCCTAAAATGTTGTGTGTTTGGAGAAGGATGTTTCTATTAATTGTCAAGCAATGGGAGGCATTGTGTTGTTCCTAGCTAACTGAAAGTATGCCTAAAATGTAAAGGAAAAGAACAACTAGAACTCGAGTATGCCAATGCCACAAAAGAAAGCTTAACTTGTTTTCTTGCTTTTTTTTTAGAGAACACCTGTTCCCAGCGCTGAAGCATTCCGATGGTTCTTTTAAGCAGTAGTGTATCTTATTTTCAAGGCAGTCCGAAGTGAATGGCAAGCTAAAGTCTTGTTTTAAGAAACTGCTTAGTCCACCATTGAAGAATATACTCAGATACTATTTTCATTTATGTATAGGGGTTTCCTCAAAAGCAAAAGACAAAAATCTGTGAGCCTGGGGAATTGGCCAGCTTCTTCACATTCAGTACACCAATTCTTTCTTTGATGTAACTTAGCTATACTAGTGAAGTTGTTGTCTATTTTTAAAGTGGCTGTAAAAAAAAAAAGTTTGGGTAAACCCCTGCTATAAAGTCATGTATCTTTGAAAAGTAACATATCTATACTTCATTTTCAAATATATGTGTTTCAGTACTGTAAACTGTACAGATAGCCGCTTGTATTTTGTGTGTTTAGACACAAGGAGACAATCATGTCTGAGCATCAATGGAGATAAACAGTTTGTACACAACAGTGTGGTTCTGCGAATTAAATCCGGAGCAATAAATTCTAGCTTTAACTCTTATTTTGCTAGTTGTTTAGCAGCAGCAGCAGCAGCAACAGCAGCACTGTTTTACCATGCATCCTCCCATAGAGAATCGATGCCAAGTTTTCCAAGACAAAAAGATTGTGATGCAATTACCTTCTGTTGTGGTGTTGTTGAGAGGGGAAGACGTAACACTTAAAATTAATCTTTCAAGCACTATATTAGAGTAGTGGTTTGTGCACTTGCATTGCTTCCAAAGGAGCTTTACAGAGGGTTATCTCTCCAAAAATGCTGTCTGGTGTCTGACTCATTTTTCACTGTGATCTGAGCTGGAGTGCCCAGCATAGGTGGATGTGCAAAACTAGTCATTTAAAAAAAGGTTGTTCTAGGATACAAACCAGAGTATGAGACCTTAGGAAAAATGATGACTCAGCTTAATTACCCTTCACCTACAAGATCTTACGTAACATTTTCAGTCAATGGAGTAAATATTTTATAAAGTGGAATGCCATATTTTTGGTTCAGGTGGAGCTCTTCACAGTTAAATGAGTTTTGACAGTTGGACTGGTTTAGGTCTCACTTGCACTTGTGCTCATTTGAGAGCCTGGATATTTTTGCGGTATAAAAATGATTTTTTTTTAAAACACTTTTAAAAAAAGATCACTTCTCCCCACACATTTCTTGGTCCACTGATCTCGGCTTTGCCGAATGACTGGTCCCTTAAGCCCTTACAAAAATGCTTTGCTGTTCTTCTTCCTGTTCTAGCTGTATGGAAGAAATGCCTACTCCATGGAAAGGCAGCACACAGAGGGATGTAGCTGACATGCCATAAAAACTATGGAGGATTCTTTACTTAGGGATACTTATTATCAGTTGATCATCACTTTTTATCGCTTGGCTTTGTCATACCACTCACGAGTGAGAAGGCCATGCCACCAAAGTAAGTGAATGCTGTTGTGCCATGTATTTGATAGATTTATAATTTTATACAAGTTAGGCTTACCAGTACTTTCACAAACAACGTGCTGGGCATGGGAATAACCAGTTAATGTTGCACAGCACATGTAAATCTCCTACTGTTTCAGCACTTTCTTCTGGTTTTTGCTAAGTACTTCAGCCTTTAGCCCCTGGTCACACTTACTTGGTGAAGCATTAAGGGATGGGTTGGGAATGCTCCAGTGTGGGACCTATGCAGGTGGGGAAGACGCCAGCTTTGGCAAGTGAGGGCTGGCAGGTGTTGGGAACAGCCCAGAAAGTGAAGACCAAGGGATGGAGGCAGAGAAACCTCCTGAAGTCACATGTGTGTGTCAGCAGGACCAGGCAGAGCGTGGGTGGCCCAGGGTAACTGGAGGGCACTGTTGGGCTGGGCTTACACCTGCATCCTCAGCTTAGGGTCAGTGCATTTGTCTGTGTCCTTGCATCGTATGATGTCACACACATGGCTTCAGAGGTGGAATGTCACACTTAAAATGCTTCTGTCATAGTGCCCCTCTTACAGTTTGTGAGATCCTCAGTTGAATACTCATCCAATGCCCATTCAATGAGCTTTGTGTCTGTTTGTAGGGCTGCCATGTATGGATTTTTTTTTTGTGTTGGAGACTTTTTGGTTAGGGGCCTCTGTTACTGATCACTAGACCAATATGAGTTCTGCAAGGTCTTCTCTACCAAAGTGCTGATTGACTTACAAACTGAAGCCTTATTTGCACATCTGGCTGGTAAGCTTGCCTTGCTCTTTGGAAAACTCTCATTGCTCTTACAGAAGCAGAGGCAAAGTTAAGTTCAGGCTACATTAGGTGTACAAAGGTACTCATAGCAATGTACTTACTGTCTAATACCCTAATGTTGCATGTCTTGTTGTGGTTCCTTTTTTTGTTTTGTTGTTTTGTTTTAAAGAACTGATAGATCTGTATATTGTAACTGTGGTGTTTTACATGTTAATCCAAAATTGTTAAACACACAAACAAACATAACTGTTAATTATTGAAAATGAACGAGAGGTGATTTTTCTTTGATTTACCCTTACGGTTTTCGTTTCAGATGTTATTCCTTTGCACCATCAGGTTTTTAGATTCTGCTGAAACAGTATTTAATATGATGTAGTGTGCATAGAGCATTTTAATTCGTGATGTTTGAAGAAGGAAATCCATTTTCTGGCCTGTCTCTCCCCACTGCCCTCCCCACCCCTTCCCATTTATATACATATTTGTCAATCGGATTATTGTCAAGTTCTAATTACCAAATTTGTGCTTTTCACAAGGTCCAATACTGTTTTCCAGTGTGAAAATTTGTATTCTTCTTCGTTCTTCATTCTCACAGTGGAAAGTAAAAAAAAAAAAAAGGTGTGGGCAAAAAAAAAGCAGAACTCTTTCTGTCTTCTAGGTGTGAGCGCTAAGCCTAGTGGAAGCATTTTTGGCATACCCCAGATAAACTTATGAAAAATGGTAAGCTTGAAAGGGAGGCATACGTACCCATTCTGTCAATTAATAACAGACCCTCCCTATGAGGTAAAATACTCCCTTTTCTACAGACCCCCTGGTATGTAAGTCCTACAATTAATGTTGAAGAATGTAAAGTCTTTAAACGGGCTATATCTGTAATCAAATAATGAAGAAAGAAAGTAGTTAAATGAACATACCATTCAGGGTCGAATGCATTCAGCAAAAAGCAGTAGTGGGTCTTTGATCATGGTTAGATGCATAGTGATATCAAACAGTGGGTTCTCATGTAACAGCTAAATGTTTCAGATTTTGTTTTTATTAAATTTGGCAGTTTCACGCTGAGCTCTACTGTATTCTTAGTGAACAAAAGACAGCTCCTATGTTAGAAAGTACTCCATTTTCACAATTGCAGGGAACTAGGAGGGTATTTTCAGAAACATGGGCCACAGAAATGTACTCCTTTCACAGTGTTCTCCTATTTCTGAACTGTGCAGTTATCTATTAAATTTTCTAATAGATATTTGTGTAAGGTGTATGTATGCTTGTGCAATTATGGAAAAAAACAGTTTTGGAAAACAGTGTATTTATGAAAAAATAATCACTTATGGGGCATGTACAAAACTGTATAAAAACATTCAATTTGCCCAGTAAAGTTGTTTTTGTGATATTTCTGTGTTGTTGAATAAAGGACTTTAGTATTCAAAATATCTCTCTTTTTCCATAAACAGGTCCTGTTTGTGGGATCTTAAACAAAGGAAACCTCTTTTACAAAAGAACCCTCAAAATGAGCGAGAAGGTCCAAATGCTGACCTCAGTCTTGCATATGGGAATGAATGCTTATGAAGTGATGGTACAATAGCCACAGAGCTTATTCCTTCTCAATTGGCAATTGATGGAAACCCCATAAGTTGTATAACTGAAGGTAACATCGTACTCTGGATTTTTTAAAATAGCAGAAAAAAATACTGCCTTTTCTTCGACTAGGAGTGTTACTTTGAGATTTTGAGGCTATGAAAGGTTAGTGAAGTAGGAGCAAGACTGACTACAGAACAGCCTTAAACCCATTAATGCAGACCCGTGTTGTATAAAAAGAGTGGACTAGTGAGGGTGGTGTGATAAATTAGCAGTTAGCTTTGTATGGAGAAGCATGCAAAGGTGAAATCTCCTCTGTAGCTCTTGCAACAAACAGTAGTCCTGAGGATAGATCATCCCGTTGCTGTCGAAGTACTTGGAATTACAAATATGGTTTGTGAGAGAATGACAGTGTTATCTTCCTTTCTGTTTTATTGCCTCTCAGTTCAAAGTTCAGCTCTCTACCTGTCTCAGAAACTATACATAGGTAAGGAAATGTTTTCCTCTTGACATATTGTTTCCCCATACTACTTGCTGGCATTGAAGCAACTTCAGATAGGTGGGAAAGTTCATGACAGGCACAGCATCTGATTTTGGTGAAATTTGGAACGTCATTTTTCTGCAAATATTCCTTTAATCAACAGAAAGTCTGCTCTTAGGTGCCAAAACAGAATTTTGAACGAGTTTGAAAAATGAGGTAGGTCCTTTAGTCTGTGAGATGCTTTCAATGCCAGCTGATTTTCCAGGGGGAGCCTTGGTGTATCCTTTTGTTTTTTAAAGAAAGAAACAAAAGAAAAAGGAATAGAAGTGGATTTTCCACTGATCCTGTCTGCTCTCATCAAAATCCATAAGGATATATGTTCTTGGGAGACGTAGACCGCTCATTAGACAAGAGTGAATCTTGAGGTCTGTTTGAAGAGGAGGAAAAGGGCTGCCAGGTTGCTCAGACATACTCAGTGATCTCTCTGGATTAGATATAGAATTCACAGGGAGGAAATACACTCATTTCATGAGACAGTCGATTTGGAAGCAGGAAGAGGTCTCTGAGTTGCTATTCTTTTAATGCTTTCTCTTTCAACATTTTTTCCCCTCAAGTATTGTTTTATACTGGTCTGAATGAAAAATGTCCCTCAATTCTGAAGAAATACTCACCCCAGATATGAACCTTGCAGTTTAAAACTACCTCTAGTTTTTTATAGCTTTTATTTTTTAATTAAAAAAAAAAACAAACAAAACAACAAAACCAAGCAACTAAAAGTAAAAATCCAGTCAAGGAGCAGGTAATTCTTCAAAGCCAAAACTCAAAAAGTTATTACTGTGCCTATTAAAGGAAGGAAAATACTATTTTGTGTGGAAACTCAATTATTCTAGGCTGTGTTGGGCTCAATTTGGTTTTGCCACTAGCCATGTCAATGCTTTCATATATTTCCAGCGAACAAGTCTGAAATTATGAACAGTCTAGTGATACAGGGCAGTGTGCCTTCTGGGAGGCTCCAGTCCTCCCATGTTCCCATGGGCTTCACCAGATAGCTTGTGGAATTGGAGAATATTATAGAGGTGGCTTGGTTATAAGTTTGATCTTACTTCACTGTAAGGAACTACTCAGTTACCAGTGTGCACTGAGCATGGATAGATGGCCCCCAAATCTATAAAGGAAAGAAATTCTTCTTCTCAGTAATAACTGCAGAACATACAATGATGTTTGAAACCACTGTATCTATCTGAGGAAAGAAAAATTAAGTCCTGCGGGATCTGCTCCCCTTGTAGGTTTGTCTTGGTTTGCCATTTGGTTTTTAGGGTGGATACGCTCACCTGGGTCGCTGGGTGTTTCAGCAGAGCAGTTTTGCCCAAGATACACAGAATGAAGGAAACACAGGTAGCAAAATGTTGTTCTTGCAAGACAAGGATCTAGATTGCCTAAAGGAGCTGTGATGTTACAGAAGATTTTCACTGCTCTAAGTTCTCAGATGATACTAAAGGATTGTCACATTATTACTAATGTAATAATCTTGAAGAATTTGTCATGCTACTGCCCATTCCTGAAAAGCAGGTTTTAGAAGTCAGCCTTAACGGGTTAATTTCCTAGCCAGCTCTGAAGGTGCTTCTTAGTGCAATATGACTTCCCTATAACAGAAGATGCTGCGACAGTGGGTCGATTGGCCTGTATAGGGCCTTGACTTGCAGAGTCAAGGATCTTTGATAGAAAATAATTCAGAATTCCAGTAGAAGGATCTGCAAGTGTCATGATGTCAGCCAGAGCCTGGATTAATTATTCGGTGCAGTTCTGCCCAGCTTGGTTTATGATGCGCATAAGCATCCTACATTTGAAAAGAAAGCACCTTTCTTCCCTTGCTCCTTTAAGTCTGCTCTCTTTATGGAGTTAATAGGACTAACCCTCTGCACTTCTTCAGGAAAGCCCAAAGCATTAGAAGAAATATATCTCTTTTTGGCTAGACATTTTCCTTTTGGAAGACACAGAAGAGTTAGTCTAGGTCAGAAACTCCTGGTGCTTACTCCAATCTCCTAACAAGGGTTTCTCTGCACTGGATGTAACTTGTGAGCAGAATCTATACATCAGCTTGGCAATTGGACACAATCCTACAGCACTAAAGCAGACAGGACCAAGTGTGGGATGTTCCCACTGCTCTCTCCCTGGTACATGTGACACACACAAGTTTACGCCAGGTGTCCAACACCCTTCCCATGCAGGGGGTCAGATTTGCTATGCCCAGCAGAGAGGTGAACTTCCCCAGAACTGAGCAGCCTGTAGCACGCTGGAGGTTTTTAAGAAGAGAGAAGGTTTTTACATGTCCAGACAGGGACTAGACCATGTCAACCCACTGTCTCACATTAGCTTTTGATTTATAGCTGTGAATGTTGGTGGCCACCAGGCTGTAGGAGAAGGAGCTGGGCTATTGAGTATACCTAGTCTCTTACATACCTACATTTTAATGGCCATGCCTAGAGATTGATTTTGAGCAGCTGCTATGTTGACCGAGATTAATGGAAAATTATTACAACTGGTTTTCAACCTTTTGTTGGAGAATTAGTGAGTGAATAACCTGATCTAGCAAAATCTGTCACCCACATTAGGAACCGTGAACTAATTATTGCTTTCTGATACTCTGCTCTTACTTGTTTTGCCTTTTTATCCTGATTGTTTGCATTCCTAGGATTGATTTGCCTTTCTGATGCAATGCCATGTGATCTGCTGATTAATTTTTGTGAGCAATCATAAACTCCAACCTATGGCTGACTCCATATATTTTTATGCTACGCTCCATAAACATTCATTCATTTATTATGATTACTGTGTGGAAACAGACTTTTACAGGCTAATAAACTTGGATTTGAACTGGATGAAGTGTTTCCTGGTGTCACTTCTTTCCTCTTCTTTAAGAAAAAAACCAAAAACCACACACACAAAAAAAAGAAGAAATAAAGGTGCAAACCTTGACTTGATTTAACCAGGTCTCTGTAACTATCTCCACAAATGCTGTCAGTACTAGGCTTGGAAATACCAAAACTTTATTCTCAAGTTGATTTCATTAACAGTGAGAAACACTCCTTCTTAAAAATAAAACAAACTTCCAGGGCTTGGGGCTGGGAAAGAGGGGGAAGGGAAATCGTGTTTTTTTCTTTAATTGGTTACTCTGGTGTCTTCTCTCCTGTAGACCTGCTTTCTTAAACACGCTGACATGCACAGGGCAGCTTCCAGCTGAGACCAATTAAGCGGAGCATTTGCCTCCAGTGTGGCTCACTGGCTGTGGCCGGGTGATGCTCATTGCAGGCTGTGTGTCGGCGCAGGCACAGCTGGAGCACGCGCGGGCGGGCGACCTCTCAGCACACAGAGGTCCAGGGCCAGCATCTTCTCACGCTCCCGGGGTCTGATGCTCCCTGACCTGCTGTGCCTGGCAAATGTCTGGTCAGAAATGACTCCGCAGGTGGTGGAGTATTTTCTTTTTTAGATGGTTAGTTCAAACTCAAACAGCTAGGCTATACTAAGTGTAGTACACAGAAGGAACATGAATTCTCATGTCATAGCTGTTTAGGACATCTCAGTAGAGGAGGAAGCTGGCAGTAATTGATAACCCTTTACATGATCACTGCAAGGAGGCCGTTGGGATGGAATGGCACTTTGTGCAGAGAGAGGCAGCAAATCTAAAATAGGTTGGCCTGATGTCTGCACACAACTACGTGTAGTTGTCTATGTAAAGAAGTTGTCATCCTTTCCATATGCTCATCTGAAGTGTGTCACAAACATTATGCATAAAAATTGTATTTTTCAATCCACTGGAGGCCCAGTCACACAGGTAATCTTAATTTCACCAAAGAGCAAATGGGAATTTAAGAGCAGAAGGAGGGCTCATGTTTTGTCAGCTTTCAGGCCTTGAATGCAAGCAGTGAGATCAAGTGTCACTGAATGGCACAGCTGGGCTGGACAGAACCCAGCCTCCGTGTACAGTGACCCTGCCAGTGGCACAGCTGTCCTAGGCAGGGATCTTTGGGGACCACTGCTCTGGTCCCTGCCTTTCCTAGTTCTACTGGAAAGAGTGACTTTTAGAAGATGGGGATGATCCTGAGGCAGTCTCACCACAGAGATGAAGCACAAGCAGGATTATTAGCTGCTTTTTTTTTTCCTGTTGTGACCCAGCACATCTTACTTCAATAACATAAGCTAGAATTGCAGCAGCCAGAGAAAACTGCAGCTCCCCAGCAAGGAAGAGGAAAAAGCTCATTTGCTCACTCTTTCTTTCTCATTCTTTGTTCCCTTTCCCTCTGTATTTCCTTCCTTTAACTCCTCTCTTCCCTAGAGGAAGGCAGATATGGCAGATGCTGTGGCTCCTGCCAGCAGTCCCCAGCTCCGTGCTTTGTGTGCTGGGAAGGCGATGTGGCTGCAGCTGCACGGAGGCTGGAGCACCTGCAAGGTAGGTGCTTGATGTGTGGAGTGGTGCTCCAGCAAGTGTGTGGGCTGCTGCTTTTCTGCTTGTGCCACTGGATTCCACGGGGAAATAGTGCCAGATACTGGGATGAAGCAGTCAGTGTTGGACATTTTACATCCCCAGTGTGGCAGGGTCAGGAAGCTGATGCAGATTGCAATGACAGCAGTGACTATGAAGGTTACAGGTGCCCTAAAATGCTGGTGCTGAGAAAGTCTAACAGGACTTCTGAGGGGCAGAGAGTAAGACATGTGCTTGATCCACCACTGGCATGTCCTAAACTTTCTCTGGCCACAGCAAGGGTTCTGGAAAAGAGGTTAAAGAAAGCCAGGTCTTAGCTATTTTTTTTCCTAATTATTTTCTTGGAAACAGCTGAGTTGGTTTTGCTAGGAATTTGAAAGCACACCTAGCTCAAGGCAGGCACTGAGCTGGAGGCTGATGTCTTGCCTGAAAGGTTTCAGCCTGCAGGATTAAAGGTCTGAGTAAAGCTATGAACCGCCAAAAATGGGACCTTGTAATAGGCACTTTAGGTGATGTAAACGGCAGATGTTGCCACCAGCTTTGCTAGGAGTAAAGGAGGGAGTGAGAAGGGTGTTAATTCTGCAGTGCTGTGTGGGGACACTCAGTCTGGCTGTCTGCCAGCAAGGCTGGAAGCAGCTGAGGTGGGTCAGGGATTTTTGGGTGGGCATGCCCTTAGCATAAAATAATACTTGTGTGATGGCAAGGAAAAGCTGGGCAAGGAAAGCAGATGGCTGTGGCACCGCCAGCGAAAATGCTTCCCAGACATGCCAAAGTGTGCCCCAAGGAGAAGGCAGAAGAGATGCTCTCCTGGCACATGCACTGCGAGGGCTACAATTTCTGTCTCTGGCTCCACTGAAAAGAACCAGCCACCCAGTTCGTCAGCTTCCTGGGCTGGTGTGCCGAGCACAGAGGCAGGTTATATCCGGGGTGATTGCTAATAGGAATGTGCTGGGAGTGATGGTGATGCCCTGGCAGTGCCATTCCAGGGGGTGGGCTGGCCCCCTCCCCGCTCCCTGCTGATGGGGTGCGAGCCTCTGCCGTGTTTTGATCCAACGCTCCACACTGCTGTTCTGACACTTCACTGCTCCCACTGCGATTGCTGCATTTCTCTTCTGCTTTGTGTTAAAACAAGGGAGGTGTTTAAATATTTATTATCGCTAGAAACTCCAGAAGCCAACGTTCATTTGTATAAGCCACTGGGATTTTTTCCCAATTGTCAGTAATAATTCATTAATTATTATTTTAAAGTTGTTGTTCTGCCTGGGATGTGTCACCTTCCCACCAATTTGGCAGCAATCTGCACAAGATGTGGGATGTACAGCACCACGGTTCTTCCTCCTGTGGGTTGTTGCTGCTCCTTCAAATATCTTCCCCTTAAATAGAGTGGGCGTTGGAGCTCCTGGTGTCTGTTCAACTAAAGGGAGAATTTTTTCCTTTCCCTTCCTCCACATTATTTTTTTGGGGGGTCAAGTGCCTTTTGCTGCCATTACTGCACGTGTGGAACTGGGGTCTGCTCCTGTCCATCCACAGGAGCAGGAAACAAAACTTGTGGCTTTTGGCACCTGGGAATGCTGTGTTTGCCTGTTGCTGCTGGACGAGCATTTCCACTTGCATTTTGGCTGCACTGAGCTGTGCCAAGCCTCAGTGGTCTTCAGGCTCTGAGCATCGAAGTGGCACAGTCTGGAATCCAGAGGCATGAAAAAGCAATCTTGTCTGGCCATGGCAGGTCGGCATTTTTCTTAGATTACTCTAAATGCAGAGTGTTGCTTGCTTTCCCCTGCTTCTGCCTGCAAATGAGTGGGGAGGTGGCTGGGAAGTGGCAGACGTCATCTACAGGGAGATGGGAATGGAGAACTTGCACTGGGAGATGCTTTTTGATATTTGTCTTCTGAATTCCCTTTTTGCAACGCCTTTCCCTTGAACACTTTTGTTACCGCTTGTGTGTTTGCCGCTTTTGCATGAGAGGACAGTCTCAGGGAGCAAAGCCATCCCCATCTGAGCCTACCAGGGACATGCCTGTGCCTAACGTCACCACTGCTATATTCCCATAGGTCACGGCTGAGCTGGATATCAGAGCTGCCAATAGCCATGGAAAACAGTAGCAGGCTTCTCAAGGCTGTGTCCTAACTGGGCTGCCCAAAACCTCTTACAGGAACTAGGGAGGAGACAGGGAAAAGCCGCTGGGGTTGGTAATTTTGCTTTTGCTCGAAATAACCAGAGGAGCTGAGCATCCCTGGTGCAGCCCGTGGGGCTGAAAGGAGAAGCTGCCCCTCTGGGCTGAAACATGCCCAGGAGGACTGCCTTGCAAGCTCACCAAATGCAGCTGGCTGGCTCCTGGCGTGCCTGGGGAGGGCAGCAGCTGCTCTGCTGGGCTGTTCTGCTCTGTACAGACGGGGCTTCTCTGCTCCTGGAGCCTGGGGCCAGGGACACCTCCAGGCAGAGAAGCAGGGGTGGAACTGTGGGCATGTGCTGCTGCACACAACTGCAGGTACGCCTGCAGCTGCCTCTGTGTCCCAGCCAGCCCAAGCACGCCAGGCACAGGTAAAGACCATCTCTGCTCTTGGACCTATCCGTGCCACCATGTCCCAGAGTATTTGCATTTGCTCGTCATCTGTGTGGACACGTGAGTGTTAACAGGCAGTGCTGGGCTGGAGATTAGGTTTGTTAGTCTAACTCTACTTTTTACTTCTTTAAAGACATGCCATGCAATTTGGCTCTGTTCCCACTCCTTCTCTTTCTCTCCCCTCCTTCCCCTTCCCTTCCCTTCCTGCCCTTGCCACTGAGTGGCTCCATAACCTCCATTCCCTTATGAGGAGAAAAAGAGGGAAAACAGACCTTGACTAGTGCAGCTGAGCAATTCCATGAGATCTGGCCTCCCTGGAAACCCATGCACCAATAATGTAGCAATGCAGGAAGCCCCCTCCTAGGGTATTTCAGCTGGCACCTCCAGCTTGCAGCTGGAGCAGCTGGGAGTGAATGCAAGTGTGGCAGCACCTGCGCTCATAATTTTTGGAGGAGTTGGGAGATGTAAAACTTTGCCTGCTTTCCACTGGATGGAGTTTTGCCTTTGCCACAGTAACAGCTCTTGGGAGCTGCCTTCTGGGAGGCAAGGCGAGCGGCGGGAGCGGGGCTGAGATGCCAGGCTCAGCGGGATTCGCCGTCTGGATAATGCAGGGCCAGGGTTCAGCCTGAATAGCCGGCTCGCGTTGTGTGGTCACAGCAGTAATTTGCCGAGAAGGGCGGAGATGAATTGCTTTGGCTCCCGAGAGGCCCAGGAGCAGGGGGAGCCCAGCCCCGGCGCAGCGCTGCCTGCGGCCCCTCACCCTGGCGGGTTCTGCCCTGGGAGGAGCCGCTCCCGGGGGATTTTCAACGGGAAACCCAGGCTCGGGTCAGGGTGGCCAGCGCTGCCAAAGCTGTGGCAGGGACCGAGAGCTTTCGGCGAGAGTGCTCTAGCCAGAGAAGGAGTGCTGAAGCACTGCTTAAAACTTCCACAAATAAAGGTGTTACAGCTCTGGAGGGGTAGACAGATATTAAAAAAAAACAACCCTGAGAGCATCCCTTATCAAATGCATGCATCGCTTGCTGTGCTGGGAAATCTGCTGTCAGTCAGTCCCCCACCCCTTCATCAGAGGAAGGTGGCAGCGCTGCAAGGAGAGGAAATAGAGAGGAAAAAAGCTCAACAGGTGCTGTCTGGGTATGTATAGAGGAAGCGAGCATGGCCATGACTCTGTAGGTGCACCTTGCCTCTCCCTGGCCCCTCAAGAGAGGAACTTGCTCCTCATAGCCCTTCCCAGAGTCCGAGGAGTCTGGCACTGTAAGGCATATGGCCACATTTCCAGGAAATGCCCTGCAGGAATGCCCTGCTCTGGCCATGGGCCTAGCATAGGAGAGATGCGGTGTGACACAATGCCTGCACTGACCTCAAGGCTCTGCACTATCTGCTGCTGCTCTGGGCTCTTTGTTTGGATGACATTTTTGCTTCATTCATATTCTAATGGATACCTGTCACAAGTAGCTTTCAAATCTGTTTTTGCTCTGGCTCTTACCTGGCCCACAGAGGTGTAGGCAGGACCTCGGTAGGACACACCAGAGGAGCAATTCAGGGAGGTGCCATGGTGTTCAAGTGGTGTGGCAGGAACACCATGGAGCAGGGTGGAAAAAAAGATCTCAACATCCACCAGGGAGTGATAGATTTTTTTTTTGCCCCAGGACATGCAAGGAAAGCCCAAAGCCGTGCCACAATAAATGGGGGTTTCTCTGGGTGGTGGCTGCCTCCTACACTGATGCCTCATCTACAACATGGGCTAGACTTCCAGCTTCGTTGCCGGATCAGGATCCAAACAGGTACTGCTGTCCTTGCACAAGCCATGGTCACAGACCAGTACGCCTCTCCCACTCCCTTCCCAGACCCTTGGGCACTGGTCACTGTGATTGCCAGCTGAGCTGTGGGTGGCAGTGTGCCTGTGCAGCGGAAGGGGCCATAAACCACTCCCGTTGTGGAACTATCAGCCTGTGTGGAGAGAGAGCACAAGTGGGCTGATCTGCCTGCACGGGTGTGACTTTCCTTACAGCCACCAGCTGGTTTCTACCGAGTTGATTTGACTGTGTTTCCCTTCACAGCATGGCTGTGGAATCCTCACCTTCAGAAAAGTCATGCTTACTGGAAAAGTGATTTTTTTTACTTGGGTGCTGACGGTATCTACGTTGTATAGGAGTATTGCAGGATGGACCTGTAGTCTAGGTTTTCTTCTGGTTCTGCCTTTATCCAGGAGTGTCCCCAAACCAACTGCATTTCCGACGCTGGCAGCAGCTAGGGTAGGAGTAATTTGCTGGGCCGGGGTGTCACTCAGCCATGAGTGGCGCGTGACAGCCATGATCGAAAGGGACATTTATTTGCCTTGAGGATGGAAGAGACGTGACACTTCTTGTCAAATCTCATCTTTGCAGATGTTGTTTGTGAGGCAGTAAGGCAGAGGTCATGGCAAAAGGTCAGACAAAGCAGCGCTCTGCCTCGGCGGGCGTTTGTCCTGGTGCTGCAATGGCATGAACACGGCACGGGATGGTGGCAAGCATGAGGAGCAGCTGGTCCCCCTACTGCAGCCTGCTGCCCCCAACAGCTCCAGTGGTTTTGTCAGTAATTGCTGTTAACACACTGTTTTGATACGTGCACACGTGATTGTACACTTTGGTGATATTTTACACCACGAGAGTTACTTAGAAGACGAAGGGGTGCTTCATGGGTCACTCACTGGCTTGGTGGAGCCCCACATGGATTTTTGCTGCTTTGGAGGCCTCTTTGAAAACTGGAGGTGTGCAACCTCTCTGAAGTATAGGTGTGAGTGTGGATTTTAAAAATGTATTAAAGAAATCCTTTTGTTTAAATATGGACTCAGGTCTGTAGTTGAGCTCTGGTGGTCAGCATGGACTAAAGCAAAGCAAACCAGAAGTGACCATCAGCTGTGGTCCATAAGGGACTTCCATGGCCTACTCTGATGCCATGAATATAAAGACAAGAGCGTAAATGGATCAGAAAAACAGTGATGAGGGATTTCCACACCCAGGGAGGGGATTTATTCTGGGCTGCAGCCTGGCGCCTGCCACATCTGAAGCATCAGGGTTAGGTTCTGGATCTCATCCCACCACTCCTGCTACTGGCAACACCATGACCACTCTGCAAAACTGTGGCGTGCATGCAAGTCCTGCCTCTTTCTTCTCCAGCACTGCCTGTGCTGCTGAAAGCCTGCTCTTTTGGAGCATTCAGGGAAAACCCAAACCTGCTGTTTACAAAGACCCCCTCTGCTCCACTTTTCCCATTAGTAAACGCACATAACCAGCACTTTGCACCATTACACCTCCTTAGAGATGCAAGAAACACATAGGTTGTTTGTTTTCACATATACCTACCTAATTGATGGGTTGGGAAAGGGGAGGTGGGAGGGGAACTTCAGCCCTATTAAACTGTTGGGAATTGGGTTCCTTAAATTAGAAGTGTTTGTATTATAAATACTGTGAGAAGCTGAGGCAGAGAGTGAGCTGGCTCTTGGCATCTGGGATAAAACCACCAGCGATGGTGGAGCCCTTTATAAACATTTGCGTTTTCCCAGATGCAAGGGATAGTTAATCCAAACTACACACCTGGAATTCAGTTCCCTGGCTGTCAACAGTGTTGCCTCCATGCTGGACCAGGACCTTAGGCAGCAGAGCCGAGATGTGCACACATCCCTGCCTGGTCCTGTTTTCCAGAGGAGCTGCTGGAAGGCCACTCCCTGGGCGTAAATACCTGCAATCTTTGCAGGTGGATTTTTAAATCCAGAATTGAGCTTTGCTACTCTGATCTATTTATACACAATGCATGGGGCAGAAGTATATTCAGGTGAAATTTTTCAGGTACTAGAGAGATTTGTGGCTTATTTATGGCTGAGCATAAGAATAGAAAACAAACAAAACAATAAGCTCCAAAACCACCCTGAATATTTTTTTTGGTTGGTTGGTTGGTTTTTTTGCTTTATGTCTGTGCACCACACTAATGCTTAACCACAACCTGAAGCAGACCCAGAAAAGTGTCTGAAAAGCCATGTTCATATTTCTCAGGTAACACTGATGATTTTCTGTTTCTGGGAGCAGGGCTGCATCCTGCAGGGTCATGGCACCCGTGGAGAAAAGCACGGTTATTACGTAAAACAGAACGAAACAGATGCAATTCCATCTTCCTCTCATTTCAAGGGGTTGTTGTGAAATTCGAATGCGTAAAACCTCCTTTTGGAGCCTTTTGCTTTTATCCTGATGGACAGGCCTGACACAGTATGAGCATTCCTAGGTTAGAGATTTCTCCCTATGCTTCTCCCCAGACCCACATCCTTAATGGTGGGCTGCTGCCCTGCCCCCTGCTGCCTCCAGCTCAAGCCAGACAAGCAGTTGAGGGCACTTTGGAGAGTTGTCAGGTGGATTGGGCCATGCTAAGTGAAGTGTGCAAGGAGGAGAGAGGGGGAAAGAAAAATACCAGGGCTGTATGCCAGTTCTTCAACCTCTGGTAGGGTGACAACCTCGCAAGGGCAGCAGAGCTAAACATGACTAAAACGGATCCTCTGGGGTGGTGACTCTCCACTTGTCATCTCCAGCACAGGGCTGAACTCAGCCTGGCTGCCTGTAAAGCTGGGGGAGCGGATGCATGGATTAGTGATTACCTTTCCCCTAATAAAAAGGGAAAAAAAAGAGAGAGCGAGCGGTCCTTTAGCAAGTTATTGCTTTTATAGCCGCACCTCTGTGCACTGAGCTGAGACAGCTTCCTCTGTGCATTCAACTGAAAACAAAGAGTGAGAAAGAGAATGAAAGAGCAGGATGCAGCCTTCCCCTCAGCCAGCTCCCAGACCTGAGCCTCGCTCTGCTGCCTGCCTGCATGGGGGGACACCCTGCCCTGGGTGTGGGGGGCTGCGAGGGGCACCCCTCAACCTGCGCGGTCCTGCCCACCTTCAGCATCCTCAGAAGAGGTAGGGGAAACCACAGCTGGGGGCAAGAATGCAAATAACTGGAAAAGGCTCCCCCCCATCATCAAGAAAACCCAACAACCCCCCCAAAACCCCACGCAGGATCACTCAGGCGACAACTCCACTGTGCACAAACCAGTCTAAAATGGAGAGCATTGCAGAGGCACAGTCTGGTGTCGCTTAGGTAAAATGGGTGCATTATCTGCAGTAACACAGCGATCTCGCTCTTTCACCTCCACGGCTCCGCCGGCATGGAGGCGATTGCACAGACAATGTGCCATCCTTCATTCCCTCCACTTTTAATTCCTCCCCCCTCCTCCCGTGAATCTATGCAATTTTCCGTTAATAAAAAAATAAGAAAGAAACTAAAGCTCTTCCTCAGAAATTTAGACATTAGCATACTCGCCCTAATACTTTAATCCCCATCATTGTTTATAATCGGGCTACACACAAGGTTGTGCACAATGCTGACTGATTTATTTATCTATATATATATATATTTTGTTTTAATTGAAACGGCAACATTTAGGTTCCACCTTAACAGTGCACCTTAAAAGATTATCTCGGTTATTTCACAGGCACCGAGCCGGCACTAATAGTCCAAGGCAGATATTGAAAAGCAGCACAGGGCCAGGCAGATCTATTAGAAATTCCCATCCACGCGCCTCATACATATTGATTTCTGACACCAAGCAGCAGTGAAAGCCCCCGTGGGAATAATATATTTAGCAGGGTTCGCTGCGAGGAGGTCACAGAGTGCATACAGATTAGCTACAGAGGACCAAGGCACTAGTGTTGGAGCCAAATGCTAGATTTTATATCATTTTAATCTGAACTTTTATAATCCTTTTAGTTCTTCTTTCTCTGGATGGCAGAGGAAAGGCTCCTCCGCATGTATCATGCATCTTTTTTCTTTTCCTTCTTTATTCCTCCTATAAATGTGTAAATGCTGTTGTAATGGGGAGGAATGTACCCTTAGCATTAGCAGGAATAGGCACAAACAGATTTGGGGTTTATATATAGGTATGTGTGCATGTGTATATATGCATTTATATATATATATATATATATATATATGCCTGCTTGTGGATAATTATGGTCATTTTGGCTGGAGACATCTTTATCTGAAGATTTATTTGAAGGTTTCCTTCAATGAGGGTGGTGGGAGGGGGTCTCAGTAAATCTCAGGCTCCAGTTTTAATGTGCAGAAATAAAGAACCGCTCTAAGACCTTCTTTTCTTTTATTTTTATCCCAGAGCTTAATTGAGCAGAAGTCACATTTACGCTGTTGAGCCTCAGAAAGGAACAGCAACAACAACAACAAAAATACCTAAACAGTTTTAATTACCTTTCTGCCCGTGCTGAGGGGAGGAGGTGCCTGCTCGCCGTGCAGGGGGGTGTTGTGGCTGGCTGAGGCAGCGGGGTCGGGGGCTGGAGGGGTGCCAGCACTGCGGAGGGAAAGGTTAGAGTTGACACACTTTGACACGAGAGTGAAATGCGCTCCGACAACAAAGAAACCAGGAGATTGCAGCTAAACAGACACAAAAGCTCACGGGCATCTTGCAGGCGAGAGAAACACACTGACTCCAAATTTTTTCCTTTTTTTTTTTTTTTTAAATATATTTAAAGAAAATGTCTCAATTCTTCCCACCAAGCAATATTCCCATACTGATCAAGCCCACCCATCTCTGGCAGGAAAGTCATTCCTAAAAGCTGTGTGACATGCAGACCCACTACTTTCAGTGTTCCCGATGCTGGCATGGGGCAATGAGAGTCACCCACCCACCCAGACCCCAACCTGCCAATTCGAGATGCTGCAGGATGAGTTTGGGTCACTTCTTGCCTGAGAGGCAAAAATTAATTTGGGTCTTGTTTTCTAGTTTTTAAAATGAAAGGGAAGAGCAGCTTTTGACACTTCTGTTATCCCTCAAGTCAATGAGGTGCTCAACTTTGGGCTAGGAGAGGCTGTGAGAACTGCTTGAGAGACACGAGTTGTCTTTTTGTCACTTTTTAGCTCTCTGAATGATGGTTTCCCTGCCAGAGGTGCCCCCCTGTACCTCAGACAATGAAGCAGCAGTCGAGTTGTCATGAGAGGGGAAACCCATAAGCCTGCAAGAGGTGCTGGGGAAATGAGAAGAGGAAACTGGCTCACCGTGCTTGGGGATGCGGTCCCTGCTGTCCTTGACCATGCTGGGGCAGCGTGGGGTGGCCCTGCGTGGCTCCAGGCTCTCAGTTACCTGTGGGGCACTCTGGGGACGGCCTGGCTGGGTCCCAGACCTCCGCTGGGGGCTGTGGCAGCACAGTCGGAGTGTCCTCGGGACATCCCAGGTACGGTGGGAGGTGTTTGGTGCTGCACAGAGGGGCCACGTGCCGGTTTGGTGCAGGGTCAGGCACCACTTTGCAGCTCGTGTGCTGTCCCCATGGACTCACTGCCAGTGTCATCCTCCCCAGCTGCAGCACAGAGAGCAGCTCAGTCTTTCCCAGGCATAGCCTGAGCTTACATGCACTTCAGTCCTTCACATGAATTTGGACGCTGTTTGCAAAGCATTTCTGATTTGAAGAGCAAGCAGCAGTACAGTCCTACCTACCTTCAGAACACAGGATTTTTGAACACAGGATTTATTTCCAAAAAGAGTGTCTGCTCTATTCTTGACGGGTGACACTATTTACCCCTTTGCTGCCCTCCTGCAGTCTCCATAGGCACTCGGCTGGAAATTCTTTGGCAATGAGTGCTCCTGATTCCACAGGTCTACATGACCTCACTGTGGACTCCTTACTGTTGGTCTTGTCTTTGGGTGTCTTGTCCTTGGGTGCTTCCTGAAAGCCAAGATAAATCTGCTTCTTCCTTCTTTTCTGCAGTCAGAAGAGTCATAACTACAAGGAACATGCAGTGTCAGTAGAGAGAGCAAAGCTCTTCTTTTCTTGCCTTTCAAAAGTGCAATGGTCTTGAGCATCAGCAGCATGCTTTTGCAGCATGCTTTTGTCTTCTTCCCTGTCAAACCTTCTCATGCATCAGCCTTATGGCCCTCCCAGGCACTGATGGCTATCACCTATCTCTGTTGGCACAAGTACCCATTCAGAAGTGGGGGCTGTGCTGAGCCTGGCTTTCACCAGAGGTCTGAAACTACAGTGGCACACATCTCCCAGCTTACACAGGTGCACTCTCTTGAAAAAACCCTTTCCATCACACTTGTGCTTTCCAGGGGCACACAAATCCTGTCACAAACTCTGTGGTGATGAGTACTCCCAGTCCCAAGGCTGCTGTGCTGGAGTTAATGCACCTACCTGTCCTGAAGGTGAGCCTTAAAAAAATTACACCAATGGTCAGGCCAAGAAGGTTGTCCCCTTAATCATCAGGTTATGAACCTGGGGCTGCTTTCCCAAGGCTCTGGATAATGTGTCATATCAGGGTTGCTCTGTGATCCCAGACCAGGGCTTAAGCTGATGCCAGTGCTTCTTAGGGAATATGGGGCACATCTTCTCACCAATGGACTTTATGGGCTGCTGATGATGGCCACTTGCAGTTCATCACCTTCTTGTGAGAGCTTTGGGGGCATTAATAATTGCTTTGCTGTGGCTCTAGTAAAACACTGAAGTGCTGTACAGAAAAGAGGTCTCTTCATAACATTCAGCCTCCCATTCCATAAAACTCAGCATTTCTCATGACTTGTCCTGGTTGAGCCAAGTTCTAGCATTTTGCAGAAGGGCTTGGTGGGAATTGTCCAGCCCAGTCCTCTGACATTTGAAAAATGGTAGGTCCATGTTACATCTGCACTGCTGGTGAGGTTATTCAATTGAGCAGCTGCCTGGAGCCAAGTCCCACCCACAAACTCTTTGTCTTAGTGGGAAATCAGTGCTTGGGCACTATGCAGGTCTTCCCAAAGACCTCACTTGTCAACTAAAATATTTACAACCCCCTTATTATTTTTGCCAAGATAAAAGTTTGGTGTTTATCCTCTGTTGTTCACTACGCTATACTTTAAATTAAGTTATAGATGAAAAAACTCCATGTTTGTTGACCTTAAAAATACAGGGTAAAGAGTGCCTGATGCAAAGCTTTACAGCAACCAGAGTTTAATCTGTATCAATAATGACATTGAACAGAAAAACATATTTTAGGTTTATATGCCACCTCAAGTACCTGACTGCACTTCTTGTTTTACCCAGGATTCCAGTCCAACATTTATCACTCAAACAAGGTTGCTACTGAGAGCATGGGACCTACCTTCTCAGATTTTGATTTTTTTTTCTTTGTTCATATTTCTATCAAGATCTCCATCTCAGTGGTAAACACACCCAGTGTACTGAGGTGAGGTCATTGTTGGCCCTTGGCCAGTCTCTTCCACATAAGTGCCCTGTTTCCTTCTGTGTCTGGAGGAAATGGCTTTGTCCCTGTGTTTTGGTTGAAAGACTCCATGCTTTATCCTCCCACCTTCATGCTCCCCTGGAGCACTCTTTGCGGCTCCTTAGAAAGAGCCATGCAAATCCTTGAGGGTGGCAGCTGTCTCATCTCCTGCAAGCTTTCTGCCTCTCTGATGGCACAAGTCCTGTGCAATACTCCCCTGAGGCTGCTCTTGAACTAGCAGCACACCTGGAGAGGTGCCTGAGGAATAAAGGTGAAAGGTAAAGACTGATAGTGGTGGGTAAGGTCAGGAAGCCCCTGCTGCTGTGGCTGGGAATGGGTCCTTGTCAGTAATGAGAAAATCTGTATTCAGACCCATTATCAGGTGTGATTTGGGAATTGAAGCCTGTCTAGGGAAAGAGACTGATGAGGTCTAAGCAGGGTGGGAAGGCTGGGTGCATGCAAAGTGTTTGGAGAGCAAATGGGCAATTTGGATGATGTTTGTTCTTGTTGTGTCACTGTTGCCTGCAACAGCTGGTGGGTCAGAGGTAGGTGCTGCCTTTGGTATGTGCTGGTATGGCCAGTTCTGTAGCGGGGGCTGATAAGTCACCAAAAGAGCCAGAGCTACTGGGCTCAAGGCCAGGTGGATGGGGCTTTGAGCAACCTGGTCTAGTGGAAGGTGTCCTTGTCTTTTGCAGGGGAGCTGGAAACAAAGTCTGTGAGGTCCCATCTGATCCAAACCATTCTCTGATTCTATTAACTGGAGTTTGTGGTTTTGAGGTAATTTCTGTCAGCAGCCTTCACACAGCTGGGCCATGTGCTTGTGAGGTCACTTTTCCCTGAGAAGCTGACTGCCAGCAGTAGACCCAGGACCAGAATACATGGTTCTGAGGTACTTTCTGTCAGAGCAGCTCACGGGACACCTGATGGCAGGGTGTGAGCTGTGAAGCTGGGAAGTCACCCTTCCCCAAGACTTCTTCATTGGCACATGAAGTTCATGACCTTACTTGTGACAGCAGCACCAGTGGACTGGCAGCTGCAGCCAGGTCCCAGGGTCTGCACCAGCTGGCTGCAATTGCAGAGGGTAATTTCTGGCACTGCAGTAGCTCTTGGCGTGCAGGCCAATTTGGGATGGATGTCTGTCCTCCATCCCTGCCCGGCCTTCCTGGGGCTGTGCTTGCCAGTGCCTCTCTGTGAGCCCAGACATGCCAGCGGCGAAGAGGTCACTCTGAAATTCAGCTTTTTGATGCTGCTGTGCTTGGGGTGTGTCCACAGGCTGCAATAAGTCTCTTTTTCCTCTCTCCTATTCTCTTCTCCTTCCCCCCAGTTGTTAGAACCCAGAGGTCCGTGGGCTGTGCTGAGTGTCAGATGGTTATGAGTAACACTCCAGGATGTACCCAGCCCTGGAGATGCAAAACAGGGACCAGATGTGGCAATGCCCTATGGAGAGCAAGGCCAAGAAAAAATGGCAATAATTGACAGATGCAAACTAACCTTATGCTCTCAGAGGTCTTTTCCCAGTGAGGCAAGAATGAATAAATCCTTCTTCATCTTTTCTGACATGGTGAGAGTTTACTTCCTTAGACCAGTTTTTGGGTGACTGGTTTCAACTAAGATGGACAAAATTCCCTGCACACTTGCACCGAGGCAACATTTATTTCCTATCCAGTACTGTAATTGATCTCAGACATAAGAAGCCTAAGCTTTTCTGACACATAGATAGGATCTTCTAAGCACCACATTTCTGAAAGATGCTTTTAATTATCAGGGATATCCAATATTTTTAACAAAACCAGTCAGGTCACAGCTCAGGTCTTTGAGGGCCTGCATGCTTTTGTTGGAGTTTTGTGGGGTTTGAGGGTTTTATTTTTGTATTTTTGATTTTTATAGTGGAGAATACTGCTTGTATTGTTTCCAATTAAACAGAATACTTTATTTTTCTAAAAAGTAGTCTCCACTTGCAATTTCCCCCTCTTGGAGAGGGAGTCCCCAGCAAATACCGTAAAAGTCTGTCAAACTGATTTGTAATTTCAAACTCTTAGGATAATGTAGAGATGCTCCTTTCTTGATGCAGAGCAGAGTTGGTTGACAGGAGCACAGCAGCCCGAGTTGCTGTGTGGAGGAGGGGAGCAGGCAGCAGGGCAGACAGGGCTGTGTAAGTCCCTGCTCCTCAGAACCCGGCTTTGGAAGGGATGCGCCACAGCTGGATTCACATCTGGCTTACACTTAAAAGACTGCACACACGCCAGCTTCCTCCTGTTTATACAGCTGAGTTTTAAGACACTAAGTTTGTTCTGGGCTATTGTTTCATCATGTGGTAAAAAGCTGGAGCTTGGTGGTATTTCTTTTGGCAAGCTACTTCGTAGGCTGGGTATTTGAAAATGAGCAGTGTTGGTGCTGGGGGAATGCCTTGTCCACATGGCCATCCTGCCCCTACTGGTATCAAAGCACCAGCTTGTTTTATACCCAATTTTTTAATCTTTGTTATGTATTTATATACAACCATAAATTTTTATACATCCATATATATATATTCTAAGAGAGGACAAGGAAACATCTCATTCCGATGCAGATATGTTCCACAGGTATCTTAGTTCTCATGATGACCAGGAAAGGGTGGCCCATTGTTAAATGAGGTGGGAAAGCCAGCAATAGGTGATGTCAGGAAGACAAAAGCACTCTGTAACTTTCTTATTTTCCCTCCAGCTTTACCCATTTATTCACCAATGAACTTTTTTTAGGTTGACAGTGTTCATCTGGAGGTGGAAGGAGGTGGAATTTAGGGTGGAAGAAGAATACAGCAGGATATTTTCCACAAGAACAGATCCAAGGGAGCTTACAGAAACAGTAATTTAGCTGTTGGCAATTTTGGTTTTTTTAGAACTGGTGGCAACCAGGGGAGGTTTCTGAAACCTGGGAGGGGATGACAGGAATGACCATCTTGGAAAAAAGGCAAAGTAAGGGGACCAAGGAGCCATAGACCAGTCAGCCTACTTAGTACATGGAAAAGCATTGGGAGAAATAATCAAGCAAATTATTTATGAGCTTCTAGAATATAGCATGGAGATAAGTAACAGCCAACAGGGATTTGTCAGGAACAAATCATGTCAAACTCACCTTATTTCCTCCTGTGACAGGGCAATAAGCCATGTGGAGAGGCAATAAATATCATATATCTTCACTCAGCAAGGCTTCTGATGTCTCAAGCCACACTCTCCTGTAGATGCCACAGGGATACAGACCATGGAGTGGGAAAAAGTCACTGACAATGAACCATCATCTCTGTGCCCCATCCCTATGGTGGGATGCGTGGCAACAGGATAGCTGGAGAAAAGGTGAGGTGCTTCAATAAGGACAAGTACAAAGGACTGGTTTTAGTTAGGAATAAATGGTGCACATCCCTGGTCAGGAACACTTAGCAAAACAGCAGATCAACAGGCAGAAAGGATCTGCTGGGGTTGGAGAGCATCACAAGCTGAGCATGAAGCACAGCTGTGGAAAAGCAGATGCCTCACTGGGGGAAAAAAGGCAAAATCTCAGGTGAGAGAGACTTTCTGCACCCAGTGTTAGCAAGGGTTCAGGTGGCACTGTCTGCCCCAGTTTGACCACTGCTGTTGGGGAAAAATATGGATTAATTGGCAAGAGTTCACCTGAGAGCACTGAGGATGGCCTGTGGCATTGGGAGCATGTCCTGCACAGGAGAGTGGAAAGAGCAGGATTTATTTATGCTGAGACTAAATGGCAGGTGCAGGAAGGTGCGAGGTGGACAGGACCAGAAGCCCAGGCTGTGTAGCAGGTAGGGACCAGGAAGTTGAAAACGAGTGAGATTGGTGGTAAAGGTGGAGAGCGCTGGGAAGAAAGTGTGTGACCTGGAGGGTGGTGGGCTTGCCGCCACAGGGAAAAGTTTGGGCACAGCTGATACCACAAGTGAGCAGACAGGGTGGTCCCTCTGGCTCCTTCTAGCCCTCATTTCAGAGGGAGGGAGCTAGGGAGGGGTGTGGTTTTGTTTTCCTGGGCTTCGTGCCCGCACGGGGATGCTGTCCTGAAATCAGAGCAGGCTATTGCTGCTTCGTCAGCATTCGGAATATTCGCCGAAACGAGACCTGCGTTAATCAGCACAACAGGGACATAATTAATTATTCTCAGCACCTTCTCAATGGAAACGTTAGAATGGAGGGCTAAGCTGTCCCCACAGCCCCCCTGTAATCCTATGCCACGGCTGGCTTTATTGGCTCTAAGGGGAAAAGAGGCACATTTGCTTTCCCGCTGATACGGCGTTAAGCATGCTCACTTCACAGGCGCGTGCGGATGAAAGTGTAATTGCATGGAAGGTGAATTGATTGCAATTAACCTCGGGACTTGGCCTCGGGCTGGGGTGTCTCACCTTCCTCCCTGGGAAAGTGCCACCAGGGGCATTGCGTACGGCTGATGAATACGTATATCATGGCACGGAATGCACACGTTACAGGTGAAAGTACATAAATCATCTAGGAAAACACGTATTATACCGAAATGATCAAATTATAAATGAAGCACATAAATCATGAGATTACACCATTGGATTTTACCAGGGACCATAAATTATATAGTGAAGCCCGAGGTTCACCGAGAGGTTCACGGAATAATGAAATGGGGCTCGTATAACTTAAGGAAAATATTGTTATCTCCATGAAATGGAGACGCAAATATCCAGCCCGACCTCCATGTATTTTTACAACATCTTCTATCAGGAAGGCTCACAACAATAGGGCCAGTTAAGCACAATAAGCCCCAAGGAAGCCTCCCCTGCCGAAGCAAACAACGATTACACGTTAAAAAGCATGTTCGAAAGATAAGTTTGTAAGGAAGATAAAAAGTCTCCAGCAGGGCTGATAGTTGGGTGGTGAAGCTGCTCCGAAGGGTGGTGACACATGAGCAGGCTGAAAAAGCTTCGCTGCTAAGTGCGAAAAGTAGGAAGAGTTATTCTGTGAGCAGCCGCTTGATTTCCTATTGATGGAGAGCGCAGGGTGCTGGGGATGGTGAGGTGCTCAGGATGGCGGCTGGAAATGGGCTCAGCAAGGCACTGCCTGGCAGCTGTAGCAAGGCAATTAAAAGTTAACATGAAAAAAAATTCAAATCAATACGGTCTACAATTGGAAACCAATGGTGTTCAGGGGAAGAAAGGGGAAAGGGATATTGAGTTCAGTCATTTCATACCTGATCTTCTGCCAGTTTTTCCTTTTATTTGTCTATTTCTCCTTCCTTGCTCCCTCCAAAAAACAATTTGTTTTTTTGTCCCCTCCCCTAGGCTGGTTTTTCAAACAGATACAATTCAGCAGAGGAAAGGCTAGTCCAATAAAATAGAAACCCCTCATTTATATTTTTCAAAACACAGCTTTGCTGATAATCAAGCCAGCTGTTGAGAAAGAGTCTGTCTGTCCTTTGGCTGCTGTCGGGATTCCATGTAACAGGATGGGCCAGGGGCGCTGGGTCGGTCAGTGTGTCAGTGATGTCAGTGCCATAGCGTGACTCTGGGATTTACATCCATTCCCAGCATTGCTGAGCTGGAGATATGGGCGGCATATGTATATTGGGGGATTCCTTAGTCGCAAACAAAGTGTTTGACCTGTTTCATTCCTCAGGGCACGAGCTGGAGCCAGCTGAATTTATGTACTGGGAATGGCTGGTTTATGGCCGACCCTGGAGGGGCACTGACTCAACCTATTTCTGGCTGAAGATGTTAATAAGGATGCAGAAGATGTCTCAAGTGGGCAGCAAAACTAACATTTAAGGGAGAATGCCTAAAATGTTTTGTAGTACACAGACATAATTTTTAATTAGCAGGCACACCTGATATAGTATCCAGTAATAGTCAGTATTAATATCCATCTTCAATGGCAAAACTGTCTTCAGCTTGGATGCTCAGCTCCTGTAAGAGAGGGCTCCAGTCTAATTTATTTTTCAGTGAGCTTGGGATAGAAACCTGTGTTTGTATGATGGGAAAATAAATACAATTTGAAGAAAAAAATGGAGTTTGGGCTGCTAATCCCTGGGAGGGGGAGGGCCATGCTCAGCCTCCTAACCAAAATAAGTTGGTTAAAAATAAATAAATGGTTGAGCCTGCTAGGTGTGAGCATAATCATTTTACTATATGATCTATGCGTTTCATTAGTCGAGGTACACATTTCGCTGTAATAAATGTGCTTCAGCAAATGATCTATGCATTTCTTTCTGGAATGTATGTGTTTCACTGGGAAAGGTATGTGTTCATCAGCTATGAGTAATGCTCCTGACGGCCCTGCATTATATTGCTCAGCTGGTATCAGCTCAGCGCTGCACATCCATTCCCCCAGAGCCGCAGATGCCGATCCTGCAGGATGGCACCGGCCGGGCCCTGCCGCTCCTGGGCTGGAGGGCGCCGGCACCGGCGAGATGGAGCAGAGAGGGAAGCGGGAGGGTCTGTGCGCGATGCCCGCCTGCTGGGCACATGTTAGGGGTGCGAAAAGCAGGGGAGGCTGTTGGTGCGGGCAGGCCAGGCTTTGGCAGTGCACGCAAGGGCCCATCGGGAATGCAGTGGGGGACGCAGCTGGAGGTTTGCCCATCCACTCCGTTCTCAAGTCCTCAGTGATCCTTTCTAGTCATCAGCTAAGTGTAGGTTGATTTTTTTTGCTTCCAACGATCACCCAACGCGGTAACGTCCCCCCCGAGACTTCAGCAGGCCAGCCCTGCAGAGGAATCCTCATCACCATTCTAAATTTTGAATTTCCTCCTCGTCTTCCTTGGCATTGCCACTGTGTTTTGGAAATTGCCCCTGCCAACACCTGAGGCGACTAAAGCTAAGTGACCAATTGAGAAAAGGTTTCCTAACTGCTTGATAATCAGTCCCCTCTCCCCGCAAGGCTCCTTGCCTATTACAGCATTGTTATTCACTTGTAATGACATCGCTTATTACCGCAGAATACATATTAGTCTTGGCCATGGGACTAATGATTTGTATCTGAGCCTTCATTTTAAAATCACTTTTCATCAATACATCCATTTTTATAGATACAGCTTTATATAATTCATTACACATATTTCCCTTTACTGACCTATTTTGCTGTACCCTGCATCTATCACTGTAGATGCTATTCTGCTCTTCTGAAAAAATCCTGCCTTTTCTACATTTCTCTTCATTAATATGCTCAGGAGCTGTGGTCACATGTATTTTTGTATTATCTTATAGTTTCCTCCCCTCTGTCTGAACAAAAATGGTGATTCTGAAAAGGGCTGTAAAATCGGAATGAATCGGAATTAATTAGGAACTCCATTGATGTTACATAATGCTCATTTCAGTTTACCCGGTGTATATTTTCTGATTAGTTGCACTCGCTTTCTCTTTGTCTCTTTCTCAAAAAAAAAAACAAACCCTAAACATTTTCAGAGTGTGTCATTTGGTGGAGGCAGTTTTAAAGGAAACCATTTCTGAAGGAACTAGTTCAGTGCTGAAATAGGGCTGAGTGTAGCTCAGGCTCCAAACTGGGTCAGCCAGGAACACTGGAGACCATTAGGAGACCTGAAGTATCTGTTTTCCACGAGGGAATAAATATTTTGGGTCAGGTCCTCAGCAAGTCTAGGTTGGAATAGGTCACAGATTTATAAGCAGCTCTGGCTGTGTGTTGTTATATGCACCTGTCAGTAATGCACCAGTCACCGAGCAATAGGATCATCATTAAGGGCCTCGTTAAGAGTGGATAATGATAGTCCCTTTTGCCTGTGAGTTTGAGAAGTGGAAATGTCATGGATGAGCCCGGTACTCTGGATGCTTTCATCACTCCTTGGTGTCTGTGTTGGTGTAGTGCCTGCAGGGTCACGGGAGGGAAGGAATCCCGTGTGCTGGGCTCTGTCTGTGGTTCTGAAGGACCCAAACCAGCCGTCCTTCAGGGCTTCCAGGGGGCTTGGGAACATGCACCCAGGGCTGGAGCAGTGAGCTTGGAGCCACAGTGGCACATCCCACAGTGTCTCCCATCACTTTTGCCCACAAGCTGATGCCGGTGCAGCTCCCCCAGCAGGAATTTCTCCATGCTCTGCAGGTCCGTGCTGGTCTCCCTGGTGGAGTGGACCCAGCTGGAGCAGAGCAGGCTTCCTCCATCCCAGTGTAATTTGGGAATGGTGCCTGAGGGTAGGACATGGTCATGCCTGAGGGTGTCCTCAGGTCCCACACAACAGCTGTGAGCCCGTGGCTGCAGATCTCATTTTGGGTGTGAAGGGAGAGCGGGGCTGGAGGTGCTGCTGCTGATGAACATTGCAGTGATGGACACACAGCAGGATGCTGCTGGTCTGCAGCACCCACTTTCCCTCTTGAAAAAATGGTGCACAATGCCCTTGCTTCCTCCCCAACACCACAACTTCTGTCTTAACTCCTCCTTCAGCTTTTTTCTCTGTCCTATTTTATTCTGGGCTTGTGGGGCACGTCAGGATACCTGCCAAATATTTGCTGAATCGAGGCTATGATTAGTCTATGATTCTCCATACTCATTTGCTGACTGTAAATTTTTGCTTAGACTCTGGGACATACTTTTTTAATTTGCTGCGAATTGCTGTATCCTTTTCAGAAGTTTTTGCTACCATAGCATTATGGTTATGAAATGAAGTTCAAAGAACGCTGGTGGGAAGAAGATAGACTGAAGCATTACTTTGGCTTGTAAAATAAGGCGGGGGGAAGGAATCCGTTTATACAGACGACCACAAATCTTAAATTACTCCGATATTTTGGTCATCACCGGCAACCCCGGTGGGGAGATAAATCAATTTTCAGCAGCTGCAGACAGCAATCTGACTCAGGGCCAGAGCAGCCTGACTGGAGAAATACAGTAAAAGTTAGGGGGCTGCTATCACAGGAGGTTTCCTGAAGATGCAGAGGGATGGGGAAGGACAGGGAGGAAATTAATCCATGAAACAATATTCCAGGTTAGCCTGTCATTTTCATGAATTCAAACATATATGCAGAGCCTGACATTTGCAAACTTGATGTGCTCCTGCCTGTTTCCAATCTCTAAAATAAACATAGCATGAAGGAGGTTGTAGTTGTCCAAATCCACTTTGTTTGTTGCAGTCAGCTGCTTTTTATTAGAACATGATTTAATGTGCATGGCAGGAGTAAAAACTACTAGTTTTATATTCTTTTAATCTCAAATGGAAGCTAAACGTGATTTTCTGAAATGTTAAAAGCAGCTGTGGTCTAATACAAGATTCTTGAAGGCTGTAATGTTGGGCTCTTGTCAGGGTAGAAAATCTTTGGTAATGGTATTCCAGATTGTCAAGCTAAAGTGTTTATAATGAGAATTTATTTTGCTTTTTAAACCACGGTAAAAATATTGTGCAAACGATAGCTCACCTGCTTCTTTCTGCGGTTTCTTTTTTACCTTATATGCAGTTAATTTTTGAATATATCTTCAGTGATTCTCAAAACAGCCTGAAATACTAGTGTGTTGCTCTTATCTTTGTTTCTTTGAATCTGCAAGGAACTGCTTCAAATGGTGAGTGATTATATAATATTTGTCACAGGCCGTCTTTCCTGCAAATCCATTTTCCATGTGTGATAATCACACCCAGTCGCAGACCTAAAGCCGCAGGAGTGTTGAACAACATACTCGACACATCCATGTAATGGGTGATATTCTCATGCCAAACCATTTCAGAGTACTGTCAGTGCCATATATATTCCTGGCCTTAAATGCTGTTTCCCCCCTTGTTGCACATATAATCCCTGCTTTCCCTGCCATAACTCAGGTCTTGGAGTGGCTAATGACAGCTGATGATGGTGATGATGCATTTTAATACATCTACCAGGCCAGTACATGTATAAGATCCTGCCTGCTTCCTATTCTTTTCCCCACATCAAACAGAGGGTAGGCAAAGGCAGTGCTGCATTTTTAATATTTTTTTATATCAGGATCAGTGACATAATATCAGACATTGGTGGGGTTACTGCAGAAACCCATTGAGAGAATTTGTTTCTTGTGGAAATGTCTGCAGAGCTCCTTCAGATACCTATGCCAGGCATTCCCAGTGGGTCGATGTCTCTCAGCAGAATTTTGGATTTTGAATCCTGTAAAACTAAAACCAAGCAAAAATCTTGGAAATGGCATTAGCTGTAGGGCAGTTTCCATGTGGTATTTTTGAGACACAAGTACAGGCCGACTGTCCTACATTTCAGTCATGTGGGGATGAGCGGATGGAGAAAGGGAGATGAAGAGATCAGGACTGTTCACCGGTCAAATCAACCATTTCCCTGCTGATATCACTGGTTTCTCTATTTTCTTTTACACTTAATATCATGGAAAATATGAGGTATTTCAGACCTCCTTTGTGAACTACTCTAATACATCATTTATAAGGACTGCTTAGTAAAACTTTATTGATTGCACCTCTAGATTTTGATAGACTAATATCACAGCTGAAAACTGTGATTTATGAAAATTTTTGAGCAGTAAGTAATACCAGTAGGACAAGGGGTTGGGGGAACAAGCCCACAGAGGAGTAGGAAAAATACCCTATTTTTTTTTTGCCTGAATCAAGAGTATGTAGGAAAAACACGTAGTTGTAATCTTTGTCACCAGAAGAGATTTGGCAGAGATTTGACAACCACACATCTTGGGCTGCTACAAGTGCTAATTTGGGCTTTTCCCCCACTACGGAAAAAGTCTCCATGTACAAACTCTCCACTTGCTGTTGGAGCATGACAGTGTCTGAACAAGGAAGCATCTGTGAGGGGGAACTGCGCCCCTTTGAAATCCAGAGAGGGAGACTCCAGATTAGGAAACCAATCTATGCCCTCTCCTGATAGTCTGCTGGATGGCTTCCCAAAGGAAAAATTGCCAGCAGATCACACAGGTTTGGGAGCAAATGTCTGGAAAGAGGTCATCCTGACAAAGAGTATTCCAGAAGTTCACATTTTCTTGAGGGCAGTGATGATTCCAGAGGGCTGAAGTGGGGGAGCTAAAGGGCTTCAGAGAACAGCAGTTACGTATTCACAGCTTAAGTTTCACCATTATCCTAATTATCATCACTAAGGGATTACTCAAGCGAAACTTTATTATGATTATCATCATCATCATTAATTTTTGAGGCAGGAATTGTAGACATTACGTGTATGTACCCCGCAATTAGGATTTTTGTAAGATTTAAGCCCTCATCAAGAGGATAAAGCAGAAAAATTTACTGGGTTGCTAATCTATAAAGCCTTTGGGACCTCATACTGAAAGTTCTCTTGCATGTGATAACCAAGAGTCTTTAATTTCACGTAATTTTTTAACGGTAGAAAAAAATCCCAACAATCCACAGAGTCTGGTCAAAACCTTCAGGCTGCATATTCATGCCAGCACAAGAGAGTTCTTACAACACCCCATTGGTGTCTGAAATACTCCTTGGAGCACGGAGCTGCTCCAAAAACATATGGTTACATCACAGTAATCAAGTACAATCAAATCCAAGCTTCCACCTGCACTTTGCCATTGCATTTGGATGGGGTTTTGTATAAGCGATTGTGTCATACCAGTAACGTGGATTGATTAACGCAGGGAACAACATGATGCTCCCTTAGCCCTACAGCACTGTTGCTGCCTGGGTTTGCTCCAAGAGGAACCCCACATAATTAACATCACTCTCACCCTTTCACTTTTAACATGCTTCCTAATTAAGCTCTCCAGGATCTGAACTTCACTTTCTGGCTGCAGTGGCTGCAAAATGATTTACCTCCCTGTGATGGTCACTAGCGCCAACCTTGCTGTCAGGAAAGCACACTGAAGCATTTAACACTCTGAATTATTTTATTCCTTCTCCTCTCCTGTTTAAGTAGGGAGGGCTGGTGCAAAACCTGGCATTTCAAAGCCAGCTCATCAATGTGCAAATGTATCCATAGGCCATCTCTTACCCGTTTGTGTATAATGGACATACATACGTAAGGGATGATAAGGGTGCATATAAAAAGCCTTTGACCTGTAATTAGCCGATCTTGCTTTTTTTAAAAAAATCTTTATGTCACTCCATTTGCAGATTAATTAAACCTAATAGATGTAATGAAACGCAAAGGGAGCTGATCAGTTTGTAGAGATTTAATATTGATTTGAACTCTAAACCAGCTTTAGTGTATTTTAAGCAATTATTGCCAATAGATAAATTTCTGCAACAACTCTTTTATGTAGAAACAAGTCCTCTTGAGGTACAAAGTCTACCTATGCATATAGTTGGTATCTAACCTTCCCACCCCCATTTGTATTTGCACAGCACCTCCAGCTCCTTAGCTGAAAGGTGCTGTTTACACAATATTATTTTAATTTCACATGACAAATGTGCTACCATGAAGCTAAACATTCATCATTACCCAGGCGCGCTTTCCCCCTCTGTGGGGAGAAGCAGTGTCAACTACTGGCACAGCCTCTCAGCAGATAACACCGGCTGGGGAATAGCAGTCGTGTTCCACAGAAATCCCATTGCTGAAAAAAAATTCATAGTGGATGTGCCCAGGGGGCCAGAGGGACCTCAGGTACCACGGCTCCTGAATTGGGCTGGGATTCTGCCTTCCAAAGCCACGATTCCCTGACTGGTTCAAATCTCCATCGCGGTGCCAAAATGGGAAGGACGTGGAGCCGGCAATGATGATGAGAGCTCACACGAATCCCCCGGGCCTCAAGCAGGGTTTCCTAATTGTCAGCTGTGCTGCGCCAGGCTTGTTTAAAATAATTAGAGTGCAGCGGCTTAAACAGACCGGGGAGGGTCGGGGTGGGATTTTTTTTTTAATCCCTCCATATGGGTTTTTATCAGTTGCTATCAGCTCCCTGCTCATTTCTGACACCATCACTCTGCCAGGCAGGGGGATGGGGAGGGGGGAGGGGGAGGCAAGGTATTATATTTTAAGTACACGAACGCATTCAGAAAGAAAGAGGACGAACCAGCCCCAACGTATGCGATGGATGGAAACAATACAGCTAGCACACCCAAACTATATTATTAAAAAAAAAAAGGGGCGGGGG
>VWZV01001284.1:325563-398097 GCA_013397155.1 Irena cyanogastra
GGGGGGAAGAAAAACCTGCTTGCTCCTCTTCCTCCTCTCTTTCCTCCAAGAGGGCTAGCTGAAATCTTTCTTAATTACCGCTTATTTCAATGACAGAATTGTAATTTATCATTTAGTTGTAATTTGACATATGTTCACACCTTTGCCATTTCCAATTTCCTCCTTCACTCTAATTGTCTGCCTGGCTCGCCTGTCACGCGCGCCTCCTGGGATTAATTCGAGCTGTCTGTCTGCGGCGGGCTGGCGGCGCGCTCGGGGCTGGCGGCGCGGTGACAGTGTCACTGCGCGCACCGTTTAGCCCAGGCATTACCCGGCCGTCACGCTCCCGCCCCGCCCCAGCCCACGGTGTTTATTGTTTAGCCCGCTCTCGCATTTCTGACTTTTCGGGGTTTTATTAGACGCTAATTACGCTCCCCGGCTGTCAGCTGAAAGGAGAGGAAAAACCGTGCCGTAATTAGTGGGAGGGGGCCCCGGCGGCGGGGGTGCGGGAGCCGGTAGATGTCTCCCGCTCTGCCTCGAAAATGAACACCGGCTTTAAATGCTCTGCCTTCATTTTCCTCCGCGGCTGTTTATGCTCCCCTGTCTCGCTGACGTGGCCTCAATAGAGCAATTCCAGCCTCCTTCCCCGGCTTTTGAGCTCCCCGACCCTGCTCTTCCACTTTAACACGCTGCATTCAGCTTCAGCATCCTCTTGAAACGACCTTCCCACGGCCAGGTGCCGCTGCTCCCGGGTGCAACTCCGCGCGCCGGGGATGGATTTGGGCGTGTTTGCCTGGCGAGGGTGACAAATAGCGGGAAGGGCCCTGTGTGCCCAACATGAGTGTACACCGTGGCTAACAATTAACCTGCCAGAGGCTGCTTTGGCCACCAAGGAGATGTTTGGGCTCCTTTCCCAAGGCTGGTCCCGCTGTGCTCATGCTGACTCTATCCCCTTGTCCATGTACATCCATAACCGTGAGGCTGCCACTGCCAGGCCAGAGAGGCTGCTTCTTTTCATCAAGAGAAGAGATATCTCACCAGTGTTGTGAAGTAACACCTAGAATTAGATTCTCAGTCATGCTTTTCATGCACAACAGCTGAATTCACACTGCAACATGTTGCCTGGCCCCCTTTCCTCTGTCCCAACCAGATTCCTCCCAGGGGCTGTCATGTGGGCCTCCAAAGCACATGTGGATGCTATATGCATCCATACATGGATGCTATATGCATCTTGCTCCAGCAGGGGATCTGACACAGCGGCAGCACCTGAGGGGGACCATCCTCAGAGCTGCTCTTACAGATAAAAATGGCTGGAGAAAGCTGTTCAGTGTACTGCTGCTATGGAGTTTTTAAAAATTCTTTCAGCCTTTGCCTGAAAGGATAGAAAACATCCATTCTTTTCCCCATTTTCCTAGGAGATTTTTTCCTAGAAGCATAGGTGCATGGTCTGTTTTTGAAGATGTTTCACTTACTCCTGACCCCTGTTGGGATCGGCTACAGAATTGGATGGGTAAAAGTGAGACAGCTTGTGTGTTGGGATAAAGACAGTTTAATAGGGAAAGCAAAAGCTGTGCATGCAAGGAATGCAAAACAAGGAACTCATTCACCACTTCTGGTTGGAAGTTCAGCCATTCCCAGGAAAGCAGGGCTCTGTCACATGTAACAGTTACTTGGGTAGACAAATGTCACCACTCCGAACGTCCCTCCACACTCCTTCTTCCCTCTGCTTTATGTGCCAACATTGACGCTATTGTGGGACATCCCTCGGGTCACTTGGGGTCAGCTGTCCCAGCTGTGTCCCCTCCCAGATCCTTGTGCACCCCTCGCCTCCTCGCTAGTGGGATGGAGTGAGGAGCAGAAAAGAGCTTAAATCTGTGCAAGCTCTGCTCAGGAGTAACAAAAACATTCCTGTGCTACCAAGCTCTTTCCAGCACTAACCCAAAATGCAGCCCCGTACCAGCTGCTGTGAAGACAACTAACTCTCAGCCAAAACCATTATACTGTCCACTGTTTCCTCCACACTTCCTTTTCCTCCACGTGCAACTCAAGTAAAGATACACAAAGCAAGGCAAAGAGATAAACTGCCTATTCCAGCTGTTAGGTGAACCCTGAAAATGCTGAACAAAACAGTTTCAGATAGAAAAAAACCCCTCACATATTTATTAATTGATTCATTTTCCAGTGATTTTAAATGTCCCACCCATCAGTATCTGCATGAAAGAGAAACCCACAGAAGTAAGAGTAAGTTGGGCACTATTGTCCCCTGCATTGGAAGGTGGATGCTGGTGAAGGTGAATTTTGGAGCAGGCTCCTCTGCACTGCATCCTTCATGCCCTGTCCCTACACACAGCCTCTGAGAATGTTGAGCTCCATGACAACCTTTATTTCATTCTGCTCTTGTCAATGGTGTACCCTTAGGTAAGTGCTTTAAGCCCAGTCTTGATGGTTCAGGTGCCTTAACAGATCCCTTAAGTGTTTAAAATTAAGCTAATGCCCTGAAAACACAAACCCATCCAACTGACACAATTCCTCCCTCTCTAAAATTAGCCCAAACCCCTTGCTCTGGGCCATCCTGAGCTTTTCTAGGCATCACCTTGGCAACACACCACAAAACCAACCCAAGCGGAGAGTGCAAGCTAGAGGTCAGTGCATCATAGCACTTTCAGATCCCAGAGGAATTAATTTCAGAGCCAAGGGACACTGGGAAAAAAACCAACCTAAACCACCACTCCAGTTTAGCTGGGGGCAAAAAAGCAGTGGTTGGCAGCACTGTGAGAGGCTGGCAAGATGCTAATGTTTGGAAATCCCTGGCTCAGGGCCATTTGCCTTCCCACAGTGGTGTGAGCGGGCAGAAATGCTCCTCCGAGCCCAAGTACACAGAGCAGCTAGCACAGCTCTGCTGGGAAATATTTAATGACTTGTAGGAGGCAAGACTGAAAGGATTTACATTTATTTAGATTTTTTTCCTCTCTTTCAATGCCTGCTTCCAACACCACTGACCTTTTAAAATTATTTCACTACTTAGCGACTTTGTTTTCTGTGTGTTACCATTTTTACCTTCCAGCTTCCTGCCTTTTGCCATCTAGGATGGCCAGCATTCTCATGCAGATTTGTCTGAACACCAGGATTTTTCTGATGTCCCTGCAAACTTTTAAGAGCCAGCATTTCTGCCTCCTTTAGCTGCCAAATTGTGAGAAAACATAAAGTGCCTCAAGCTGAATCCTAAGTAAGATTTTCCAGATATTTACTCACATCCTCCAGCCTTGGTCTAAAGACTGGGGTATGAGGTACTTACGATTTAGTATTAGAGCTTCTCTATATTTATGGCCTATTTCATATATCAGAGCTATTTAACTGGAAATGGTGTTGGAAATCAATGTACTCATTAGAAGTCAATGCTAAGTGCTTTTGAAAATTCACTTTCTTTTGCATTTCTCCTAGCTATCAATTTTGCTGTTATTTAAAACCTGACTTCCCGAGGCCTTATTCATTAATAGATAACCAGTCATAAGTATATTATGAACATACAGGAGGCTCATCGTCCACACTGGCATACCCAGTGCACTTCCCACCTAGAAATACATCTGATTTTTCAAGGATGGCCATCTCCTTCAGCTCACAGAGGGTCTCTGAAAACAACATCCTTTTGCTGTATCAGTGGTGAGAATGTCAGATTCCAAGAGGAGAGGAAGGTGTCAGTCCAGATCCCAGCTGGAAAGCAGCCTTACAAGTAGTTGTCCTCTACAGTACGGGCTGCAGTGCTCTGTACTGTCAGTGGGGAGGGTAAAGGGCATAAAACAGGCTGAATAATGGAATTCTAGGGGAGCAGGAGGAGTTGCTGACTTTTGTAGAGGGATTTTTTCTTTTTTAATTATTACCCTCCTTTTTGGGCATGTATGGTCTCAGCAGTGCTGGTCACTCACTTTTCTCACAGGAGCACCCGGATGCTGCAGCACTGATTGGTCCTAAATGGTCTGTCCCACACGGTCACTACTAACTCAAGCCCCAAACCTTGCTAGTCATTTACAGTTCCTGGATGGCTGAGAGTGTAGTTACACCCGCTGCACCCCATAAATGTTCCCAGAGCTGGCAGGAGCAGGCTCTGCTTGAGCAGTGCTCCCCAAGTGCACGGGGTGGCACCAGGTCCCCCGGTCTCTCAGGAGCAGTTCAGCTGCCATTTGAAGGACTCCCCCAGAACCGTGCAGGAAGTTTAGTAGCAGTGCAGGGCTTTTCTTTGGTGCTCCCTCAGGCCTCTCTTTAGATTTCAACAAAAACCTCTGTAAATCCTGATGCTACTAACGAAACAAAAAGAGGAGGAGGAGACCCCAATAATGCTTGCCTGAGAGGCCTTACAAGCCCTTTGCTGTACCCTTCCTGAGCTGGTGGTAGTTTAGTATTGCTTAGCTCCTACTTGAACATGGTATAGTGCTCTTCTTATAGATGCTTGATCAAGAAGAGATGAGGAAACTCCTTGTCTGTCCTCAGTATGCAGGTTTAACTTCTTGCTTCCCTAAGAGTCAAATCCACTTTTATTTAAAAATAAAATCTCCAACTCAAGCAAACATAGCTGTCTGCAAGAGTATGAAATACTTACAAATAACAGACAAAAAATCTCATTCATTCATGTATGGAAAAAGAAATGAATTCATTTTCCTTTTAAGAAAGCACTCTTGTCTATCCCTTAACTTTCATATAGAGAACACATATCAGTATCTTGATCCCTAAATGTAATGCTCTGGGAAACTGTAAGTAGGAAAAATCAAGGCAGTATCCTCATGTAAATTTTTTTTGTGCACTAAAATACAGTGGTCGCCACTGGTGCCCACTATAATATTTTTATATGTAGAAAGTGGCAGGCTATGACACTTTTTATATATGCATATATAAAAGTGACAGGCAGAGGAATAGGAAGCCTGAACAGTGTAAGATATGAGTGTCATAGGCCACAATCCTTTTATTTTTATTGTTTTTGTCTCCATGGGAAAAGTTTTCTGCAATACAAATGTTCTCTTGAGGCCTGAACACACAGAGTGTGTTTCTGCTCTCACATCCAGGTATTTAGCAGTGCTGCTCTCTGCTTGTTAGCTTTTCATGGGAAAGTTATGGCAAGCTGTGGGACTGGTTCTGGCTGCGGGGGCCACATGTTCCTGCTGTATGGCACAAGCACCACAGGGAGGAGGTTGGTCACAAGAACCTGCCAGGTAAAGCTTCAAAATATTTGGGAGCTGGCTGGAATGCTGGTTTTAGCCTTGTAGTTTCTGTTCCTCAGCATCTTTCAAAAGTTTTAGAAGGAATGAGGAAATAGAGGAGGTAAAAGGAGGTGATACACCAAGGAATGCAGAAGCAACACCAGCTGTCCTTGTCCAGAGCATTATCTCTGGCAGCAGCAGCATTGGAGGCTTTGGGAGAATGAATGGGAACTCCTCATGTAGGGAAGCCTGCTGTACGAGCTCACCACCCACCTTCAAAGACAGCCATATTCCCAGCCACCTTAAATCCAGCATTTGCTGTGGCTAGTGTGATTGTTGAAATTTCTGTGGTAGTCCTTGTATCCAGAAGGTCTTTGTTCCTGTTCACCTCAGAGCGTGCAAGTGACTGTGGCTGTTAACAACCACAGAATCATTTATATTGGAAAAGACTTCTAAGATCATCAAGTCCAACCACAAACCGAACACTGCCAAGCCCACCACTAAACCTTGTCCCTCAGTGCTGCATCTACCCTGTCTCATAAATAGCTCCAGGGCTGGTGACCACAGCACGTCCCCGGGCAGACTGTTGGTGTGCTGCAGCACATTGCCCGGTGTGGCAGTGACAGACTGCCATGCGCTGTCAGGGCTCCACGCCACGGGGAGAAGGAGGCATTTCCAGATGTAGAGCTGCTGAGCTTTGTCAGATTTGTCTTTTGGATGTGGAAATTGTGTCTGCACGGAAGTTGAGTATTGCAGGCCAGGGGCAAAGGGGTTTAGGTTAGGGGAGACATCCCAGGGGTCCCACAGCATAGCTGCAGACATTTTGCTGATGTTTCTGTGATGCGCTGGACTTACCTTTGTGTGTTGCACATACATTTCCTTGTCTGGGATACCCTAGTTAGAAATATGAGAGGTCTGCATGTGTGTTCCTGTCTGAGAGCATGGAAATAAATACCCCTTTACACACACACTCAAATTGAAATGGTTTCCAGCCACCCTCAAATGCTGTGAGCTGCAGCTCTGCATCTCACTTTACGCAGCAGCTCATGAGCTGCATTAGTGCATCCCCTGTCTGGCAGGACCCTGCCCTCAATCCCACCACGGGACAGATTCTGCTGGGTGGGAAAAGCCTACCAGGTCAACGAAGGAAAGAAATGTCTGGGGGACAAACAAGGAAAGAAACTCTGGGGCATCTGGAAGGAGCATTCAGTTCCTCTGACATCTGTCACTGTAAGTGCTGGATTTACACCTTGAAATTTGTTTGGGGAAAAAAGTTAGGGAGCAATAAAGTAATAACCTGAGCAGAAAAAGAATTGTTATCAGAAAATTATTTGTAATGCAGCTCTTAAAATAAATATCACAGCTATTCCTGTGCTTTACAGTGTCACTTCTAACTCTAAAAAGTCAGTGTGTAAATCTAATGGAGTAGCTATTCATAAAAGTTTCAGCTTGAGTAATAAAAGTAACAATTTTCTGTAATGATATTTTATAGATTTAAATAAGGTGTATAAAATATTTTTGCTTTTACAGCATATGTAAAGAGAGTAAGTATACCATGCCTATAAAACAGGGATTACTTTTAAATTCTTAAAATATTTCTAGAACAAAGTAAACAATACTCATAATTTTTTCCTGAAAGACTGGTGAAAAGCCACATAGCAAACTTTTCAAATATTTTATATGAAAACAATTCTCCTGCAGCTTCAGAGAAGACATAACACTTACCTCTCATCTTTTAATAAAGGAAATTCACAGCTGCTTTCCCCTTCCTATTGCACATCCTTCCCTCT
The DNA here is from genome assembly GCA_013397155.1 of Irena cyanogastra. NCBI lineage: Eukaryota > Metazoa > Chordata > Aves > Passeriformes > Irenidae > Irena > Irena cyanogastra. The sequence continues at coordinate 332,522 of VWZV01001284.1, forward strand.
GAACCCTTCAGCCCAGCTCTTTGCCAGTGCGAGTGTGTTATACGTGAAGGAAGAGAAGCTGGGATTTTATCCCCTGTGGTGTAGTTTTCACAAATGCCAACTGAACATTGCAAAAAAAGGGATATTTCATCGAGTGTGGAGGAGGAGGGAAAACACAAATCTGAAAGGTAGGAGGCCTGAACTTGTGATTTACTTTGTACTGAGTTGGGGGGGAAGATACTAGGTTTTAATGTGGTACTGCAGGTTGTACGTGAAGGCAGGCGAGATCAGAGCTTACCCCTCAGAGCTGACAGTCCGTCAGAGCAGGACAGTGCTCAATGCCACCCTCCAGGTCAGAGGGACAGTGATGGGGTCGCCATCCCGCATCCCCCCGGATCCAGCCACGCTAGCACAGGCCCCTGGGTCCCTGCTGTGGCAGTGTCCCAAGGCAGATCTGTTAGGTTCAGTGGTGGGGCCATGGAGCAGCCCTGTGGTCAGTGTCTGGCCAAGCCACACATCCAGTAGGGTGGGACATTGGGGAAATGGGGTTTGCAGAGCGAGGGTGCCCATGCAAGGGGAATGGGTGGGCAGCTGGGCACACCAGTCCTTTACAGCCACGGGGGAGTCACCCCTGGCACAGAGCTGAAAGTGTAACCTGTAATCCTGGGAAAATGCAAAGCGTAGTTGATGCAAATAGCTCTAGTTTGAAAGAGACCAGAAAATGTGTGGCATGTATGTGATTATTTCTAAACCTACTTCTATTGGGCTTCTCTCAATAAAATATGTTTCCAAATTACTTTGTCTAAATGTGATTTGAGCTACCTTCAGCGAAAAGCCCAGGAGTGCAGTTTGATTAAGTGGTTAAAATAAGCCACAAAAGGATGGCCCTGTGTGGGGCTGCAGCCTCATGGTCTGGGTTGATGCTGGCTCCCAGGTGCTGCTTGGCACACTGGTGCACAGCCAGCCACATCCCCTGCAGCTCCAGCCTGATGAGGAACCAGGACCTGTGTGCTTTCAATCACATCCCAGCAGGAGCTGAATGAGCCCACGAAGCAGCAGGCTTGGCCTCCTCACCCACCAGTGCCTACCCCGAGGGCCTCTCTGCTGCGGTGATTTGCCCATTCCCTGCCCAGTCGCTGCCGGTGGAGCCAGCAGCTCCGGGCATGGCTCGGAATTGCACCCAGCTGCATGGACACACGCTCGCTGTTACCATCCAGAATGTGGAATTGTGCATTGGCTGCTTCCCTGCTCCAACATCCCGGCGTGCACACTGCTGGGTGTGCCAGCAGGAACGCACAGACACCCCTGCAGCCTCTCTCACACACACACACACACACACACACATACACACACACTTTCAGATCTATTGGCTTCCTGCAAATCCTTGTAGAGCACATTAAAAAAGGAGACTTAAACAAAACTAACATGAACATCTTTTCATTCACATGCTTACATAGATATGCCCACTGGAGATGGTGTGCAGCTATGTACGTTTGCACACATCCACTTGATAGTAAATCTTTGGGTGCACAGCACATAAATACATACATCTATAGGAAAATAAAACCCAATATGACTCAACACAGAGAATTCACACATATTTCTATTGACTTGTCAATGTATCTGCATCTGTAGCTTGGCTCCTGTACCCAGCTCAGAAGGAGCTGCTATCACTTTGTCTTCACGTAAGCACAAAATGCAGAGTCTTCCCTGCTGGATATCTCTATACATATGGCCAGGTCATGTAACAACCAAAGCTATGATTTTTGACGACTTTTTAAATAGGAGAACCTATAAAAACTTTATGCAGGACCCATTCAAGGACTGCTGGAGTGTGTCAGCAGTAGGCTGGCTATAGATAACAAAAATAAGCAAACTGTCTTTTGGGTTAAGCACCAGGACATATTTTTGGGGTAAGTTGTGAACAATAAATATTGGGCAAGCTTTTGTGCTGTGACAGAGGCTTCAATTCAGAGTTGGTGCTATTGAGGACTTCACAGCTTAAATATTGGCTAGGTCTGATTTTTAATTTTATTTTTTGACAGTTGGCATATTTCTAAAAAGTCAATGCACATTTTTGAAATTTCATTGCACATCCATGCATCATTACCTGTTTTCTTAGAGCTCGAGGGAGACGATATTGTTGGGGGTTTTCTCTCATGTAGGGAGGTGAGGCAATGAGGTGTAACAGAAGTGAAGGATGGCCTTTGGGAGAGCAGCATTGCTTTTCTGAAGCACAAGTCTTTGGTCCAACTGAAAGTTCAAAACAAAAGAGAATCTCTATCTCTCTCCCTTCTTCCAGCTGTACCTTAGTAATGAAAAGGAAACAGCAAGGAAAGGGGGAAAAAAGCTAAAAAAAAAAAGTAAAAAAAAAAAGTAGAAGCTTACTATTTTTAAAACCTGGTCCAAAGTTGAAGATTCTGCTGAACTGAAGCAAATACTCTTCAGAAATGCCTGACTGCAGAGCCAGGCTAAAATGTTCCAGGAAAACAAGATAGAGGAATATTTTTACCAGTAAATACCAGAGTTAAATGAGACTGGCTCATCCCAAAGAAAATGATGGACAAATGCTGCAGGGCATGCTGAAGAAAATAAAATGCTTATCCTTTTTCCCAAACTCATTCAGCTGGGGACCATTTTTTGAGCTGATGACAGTTCTCTGAGGTTTTTCCTTTGCCCTTGTTCTTTTTTCTTTTCAACAGCAAACCAAAAACAGGTTAGTGTCTCTGTTGATGGCTCGCTCTTGCACTGCGAGCTGCAGGTCTGGAAGACAGCAGCTTTTCTCTTGAAGGCTGAGCTTTGTTATGTCAAGGAGTGTAGATGGTACCAAGCTTGAAGGTTACACTTGAGCCTTCATCAGTGGTGGGCCTTAAAAGGTCATCAGTGACTGGGCCTAAAGGTGGGAAGACGGGAAAGCCCAGTAAGCTGGGACCTGCAGGCAACTCTTGCAATTCCTTCTCCCAAGGCAGCTATTCCCGAAAACTGGTTCTAATTGAGTTGATATTTTGGCAGTATTCTTTCTCTTTAGGCAAGACTGAGTTAGGTGTGAGAGGTCTGGGTACAGGTTCAGACTCTAAACCAGGGTGGAGTTTTGAGGGAGCAGGGGAGTGTCATGTTAGCCAGCTTTTCCCTAACCGATTTTCTTGTTCTGTGGTCTGGCCTCACATCCCCTATTCCTGACAAGGACAAAAGGCACAGTGGGAGAAGATAAAAGACATCCTGCAGTATTTTACAACTGGGAAATACTTTTGCCACATTCTTCTGAGTTCTCCAGACTTCAGGAAAGCTTAGCATAGCTTTTTTTTTTTTTTTCCTTTTGTACATCTGGGCTGAGAAGACACCGTTAACCCTTTGAGATCTCCCCTTGCTGCCAATCAAGGGGAAAACAAATGATTCCTTCCCACCTGCTCCTGGGTCCAGGTGTTTCCACTGGTGCGCGGCAGGCAGAAAGCTGAGCAGGCATCAGGTGGGGCTGTTCTCACCTGCTCCTCGCGGCTTTCCCGGGGACACGGCAGACAGGTGGCGGCTGCCCAGGAGCTGGGGAGGCCGCCGCTGCTCCCAGCTGAGGGAGGCTCAGGGAGCTCAGGCTCCACGTGCCGCTGCCTACGTGAAGGTGAGCGCAAAGCCGCGAGGTGCCCGATCGCATCTGGCCCTCGTGTGCGCACATCTGTCTCGCCAGCCTCCGATTTCCCTGCCGGCGCCGGGAGCAGCCGCCCTGCCGTGCCCGCGCTCCCCCGGGGCACGGAGGTGCTGCAGGAGTTATGTCGAGCACATGCCGAAAGCCATTAATTAAATTAGAGCTCTCCGACAGGGGCTGCAGAAGCAGATGTGTCATCAATCATCGCGCCGCGGGCTGACACGCACGCAGCATCACATGGAGGGACCTCTTCTTTCTAAAGGCAGCTGAGGGCTGTCACCAGGGGTCTCGCACAGGAAGGTGGCACCGTGGGGACCAGAGATTCCCCCTCATGGACCCCCACCAGCGGCCTTGATAGCGTGCTATGAAATGGAGATTGGTGGATCTCAACTATGTACAGAAAAAGCAAATTTCTGTTATTTATGGACTCTGGGCCACCCAATAAGGACCTTCCCATCTGCCCCCAAAGAACTGGCTTTTAGACAGTTAATCAAATGAGAACAGCTACGGGTAGTCACTTGCACCCTTTGCCAATAGCGCTCCAGACACAAGAGCAAATAACTTGTGTCAGCATGACAAGAGAAAATGGAATGTAAACTTGCTGAACAGCCAACATATACTGGCTTTTATTTACATATGTATATATGCACGCATACACACACACACACACACACATGTATGTTCTCCTGTCTCAGACCAAAGAAAGAACTCCAGCAGGTTTAAATTTGGGATCCATTTATGGCATCAAGTGCTCCCCCCTTTCTTGCCCTATACTGGTGGGGAGAAACAGCCTTGCAATATCCATATTCCCCATGCCAGCTTTTCCACATCCACCTCTCAGAATGCTACCTATAGAGGAAAGACAAAGCTTCAGCAATTTTATTCAGGTCTGTTTCACAGTGTAGGTCATCTCAGCAGAGTGTGGAAACAATAGAATGTGCCAATCTCACAGCACAAATACTGACCCACGAATAATGAACGCTCCTAGCAACCGTGTACAGAAACAGCAAAACTTTTAACAATTTTTTGTAAAAAATAATAATAAAAAAAATTAGTTTTGCCCCAGTGAAGGTGTCCTGCATGTAGATTATCTGCAAAGAGAAAATTGTTAGATAAATTATTTGTATTGAGTAATTTGATCACCGGCTCTCCTTGGAAGCCTAATGAATAGGTTATTTTCTGCAACAGCTGCTGTTCAAACTCTCAAGCTTGAGCCCACGTGGTCTGGCTGTTCAAAGGGAATCACTGTGCTGGCTTTTTAAAAGTAACTTTTAAGAAAGCAAAACTAGGCACAATCTATTTGTTGACAGGGAGGAAAGATGGACAGGAGAAGATTTAAGCGGGTGGTAAAATTATTGTGAAGGCCTGAAAATTATTAGCAGAAAGGATAATTGTGTGAAGCCACAAATAACTGGCCTGTCACTGGGACTCTAAGAGACCAAACCTTCATGGCTGTAATTCAGACACATCATCTGCATTTCATGTATGCTGCTATGGAGAGGAAATGCCTCCCAGATGGGCTGTGAGACTGGATGCCCCAGGAACTCTGCTGCTGGGTGGGCTATGGCCATGTAGGCACCTTGGTCTGAGGCTACTCCTCTCTGGTTGCCTACTTCATTTATACAAGGCCAAACATCACAGGCAGACATGTGCCAGTGGAGGAGCCTAGGAAAAGTAAAAGATCTTGTAATGCCTTTTGGGGGTGCTTGGAAAGGGTTAAATGCATTCTGCATTCGTGCAGCAATTCGCCAGGCATGACATTTATTTCTTGGTCTGCATTTGTCCAGAGGGAGCCAGATTTCCTTCTGTGTTTGTTAGTGCATACTTGTCTGCAGTAGGCAAAGGCTGACCTGAACCTCTTTTATGGGTGATATTTCCTCTGACTAGGTCTAAGCAGGGTACAGTGTGATCTGCCAACCATAAAACCTGAATTCTTCCTCCACTGGAGTGAAATAAAGGCAGAGCTCTGTGTGCCTCCCTTGCTCCTTTGCCCTGTCCTTGTGTTGCTTGTGTCTGCCCTGCCCTTTAGGGCACTTTGCTGGGATCATCTTGCAGTTCAGCACTCAGCTTCCACACATTGCACCTTTTTGCACTTGAAAAGTTAGATTGGGGTTTATTTCTTTGTTCTCTGAATAATCTATTCAGAAGCTCGGTGTTTTGCTCTTTTTTTTTCCCTCTTCTTGGCAATATAATCAAGGGGAGACTTGTTAGACATTACGTTAACAATGTTAAGTATGGAGCGCATGTTGAATGGTGCCTCAGGTAGGATTTGGCTGAGTCGTCTTTGCCTTGTGCTCTCTAGAGGAATATTTAAGGAAGCTGCTGCAACTGCAGACACTGAGGGTGGATGCATACAGGCGTGCATGGTTAAGGGAAAGAAATCTACACTGAAAAACCAGAGGAGGCAGCCAAGGACACATTTTATAATGAAAGATTTGCTGGCTAGCTCTCTGAGGGGTGCTCAGCACTTTGAGGACCAGCTCGGTTAGGATGCTTCAGCTCTGAGTCCAGGGTGGATGCTGCCCCTTTGCCAGGTCATCTCAATTTCCGCAGGTGCTTGAAGGAGCTGGCAGGGTTAGGAGTGCAGGGAGCAAGCCTGTTGGAACAATGAAGTCCTCCCTCGTGGCCCAGACCGTAATCCTAGACTGTGGTGTCACCTTTCTTTTGGGACAGAGGCCAGGTCCCTGCACTGTGCAAACCGAGGTGAACAGCCGGCTTTGTGCCTGCGGCCGCTGAGTGCCAGCTCTGACCTCTCGTGGCTCGGTCTGCTTGGATACTGCTGTTCTGTGGGATGTGACACGTCCCTCCCTCTTCTCACCCGGCTTGTGGGGACAAACCCCCAAACAGCTGCCAAGTGGAGCTTACATGTATTTTGCTTTTGTGGCTTCTTGTATTGTTTGGGCTGAGCTGTGGAGAAAACCGTGTGTTTCCCAACTAAGTGGCTGCAAAGTGAAACTCTGTAATTTTAGGGGCAGAATCTACTTTGTTTTTCATGAAGGTAATTTGGCATTTTACAGGAGTGTACAGAATAGTTCATGCTTCATCTGAATTAATGAAGCGTGCCCATTGATTTCATGTATATTTCTACTGAAAGCTTTCTTAATTATGGAAAACCCTAAATCTTTCATTTTACTAAAAAGACATGAATGTTAAGGGGGTTTTATGATGAATTTTGAGAGCCTTAATCTCAAGAAAAATGTAGTTTTTGATGTCACTTGAAATTGTCTTCCTGCCAGTATCAGTGACTGCATTTGGGTTGAGCACAGCCTGCCATCAGCAACCAAGGCTCTCCAAGGTCAGCAAGGAGCATAAGTCCTGCCCTACCTTCCCACTACATTATTTCCAGAAATAATCTTTTTCGGAAAACAACCTCGCATCCCATCTTTTTTTGTGCTCCTTCTGTTAAGTTGCTGCAGAAAGATAGCAAGGAAGGGCTTTGTGACTAGCAAACCACCGAGTCTCGCCACCACTCCAGCAGTCTGCGTAGGTTAACCATGAGCCACAACACAGAAAATACTGCAGCATTGGCTTGGCTTTTCAATGAGGCTAATACAAGCTCAGAAACCATCCTTAAAGATGATCCATGCTCAGAAGGCTCTGCGGTGACACGCTGCCAATCCAGGGATAGGTAAACCTTAAGACTGAAGGCACAGGTGCTTAAAATTTGGAGCAGGGCAGCACTGTGTCACTTGAGAGCAGATGTTGCCACAGGCAGAGTGGTCCTTGTCACCACCACCAATTGATGTATCCAGCCATGAAAAGGTGAGCAGTAGGTTAGGACAGGCAGCTGTAATCAATGCCAGGACTTGGAACCAAACAGGATGCATGAGGTGCCCTCACAGATGGTGTGTTTAAATGGGTATTCATAAACAGGCTTCAACATGGATTTTGGAGCTACTGCCCCTATTTGGTATCCACTAATACCTGCCTTCCAACTTACAAGTGTAATGTGCTGAGTTTGAGATTCACATGACTAAGTCACCAGTTGTGGGTTGAAACAATATTCAAATCCAGAGGTCATTTATCCAAAATGAACACCTGGATATTAAAGCATCATATGCATGTTATATTTGTCATCACTGTTGGCACACGTGTGTGACACATAATAATAGCAAAAGCAGGTTGTAACAGCAGGTGATACCTGGCATACTCTGTCACATCGGTCACTTTTTTGTTTTTTATGTGCATTTGGATTGATAGATATATTTTCTAGATAACTGGCATACTCTTTTTTCAGTGAGGAAGCAATTTTTGTAATACCTTTCCTAGCCTGGTCTCTCTACACTTCCCCTTTTTATCTAGGATGATTAAGATTCATATTTCCTTCCTCCAAAAGTGCTTTCTAAGGTCCCTATTTACACATGATGCAAGATCAATGGGCTAATAATTAAGGCAGTGGTGTGATGCTATTTCAGGTCTGTTGCCTATTTATTTGAAGCAGTTGTCTACGAATGTGGGATGCGTGGTACAGAGGTTGCCATGGTTAAAAACCATGTTTACTGATTGCTCGGTAAATAGTTACACAACTTTCTGTGCAAATGCCAGACAGCACACCAGAATTTCCTTGAGCAGTTTCACTTAGGCACAAGCTTTCTCCCCAATTCCTGTAACTGTACTGATCTTGTTTGCTTGCACACGCCTTTATGGAGTGAGATGAGAAGGAAATGTGCCACCAGGAAAGGACTGAGTTTGTGTTTAGCCCAGAGAGATGAGTACTGAGAGGAGGTGTGAAGCCAATCTCTGCAGAGATGAAAGGCCACCGCAAGGTAGCTGGGAATAATCCCCTAGTCTCTGGTGGCGAGGAGAGGAGCACCGGTCTTCAATCGCTGCCAGGAAGAATCGAGTTAGGCGTCAAGGAGAGACTTTGTAATGGTAATGATGGTGAAGCAGCAGCCTTCAGAGGCTGTCAAATCTCCATTGCTGAAGATCTTGAAGAGCAGATTAGATCTAGTTTTGGCAGGAATGATATACTGTAACTAATCCAGCCTTAAATCAAGGAAATGGGCTGGATGACCTCTTGAAGTACTTTGTAACCCATAAGTCTCTTTATGCCATTAATACTCGGAGGCAGAGTCTGATTAAACGGTGGTATAGACCAAGTGCTGGAGCAGCTGCTGTTTCTTCCACTGCTAGCATTGTTGGAGGACCCAGCAGGGCTTTGTGGGAAGCAGGTTGCTCTGAAGGAGGATGGTACTCATGTGCCTGTGCTATGCAAGTCTCAGCTTGGCTCTTCAGAGATGAGCATAAAGTCAGCAAGGAACGGCTGGCTTTCCCAAAGTTGTATCCAAATGTCCACTGGAAAATCCCTCTCCTGTCATCTACAGCAAGTCTAACTTCTTTGCAGAGCACTGGGTACCTGGCCAGGGCCAGCAGCATACTCATATCCTCCTCCTCCCCAGGGGAATTCAAGTGCACTACATCCTGCTTTGTGTTCCCCTGTCCTGCACATCTCATCAAGGAGCAGGGACAGTCTGGTCCTCAGCACAGCCATTCTTTGTTTTCCATGAACCCACTGATTAATTTATTAAAAAATGTAAAAATGTTAACGTGAAAAAAGGTGTCTTTTTTTTTCACTTTCTTCCAAATGACATACACTTCCATTTTCAGACATGTCTTATTTGCGTTTGGTTCTCCAGATGTAAAACAGACCCATGGGGTCAGGCAGTGCAGGTTTTCTATTTTTCACATCACTGCACCCACAGAAGGACAGAATTTGGTATCACTCACATTATGTGGGGGAAGAGCCTTCCTTTTCATGCTGTTTTCAAGAATGTAGACTTTTCTTGCAGGAATACTAAGAAACCCCTCTCATTTTCTGCTGCAAAGAGCTGCTGCAAGCTGGGGTAAAGCCACAGACTGTGAATGGACACACTTCCCCATAACATGTTCTCTTTAAAATGGGAAAGCTGTGAAAAGCAAAAGCAACCAGTCAAGATTGCACACTGTAAAATGAATTAGCAGATAGCTGGCTTCTTGAAATGGAAAGGGCCTGCTTTTCACAGGGCCTGGATTTACTTATCTGCCATGCAAGTACTTGCATAATAATAGCCAATCTGCATATGATAAATGAATAAAATGCATTTAAGTGTTGAGGGTGCAAAGAAGAACACTAAGCACTAGATATTTGGCTCTCTTTTATTTATCTCAATTGCAAACACCAGTGGAGGATCTGTAAGGAAATTAGTAACACTTGCTGGAAGAGAAGTTTTTGCATGTGTGATGACTTCCCAGATCTTTCCTGTGGCAGCCACATTCTAGCCATACATTTCCTGAAATGAGAGCCTGTCCTGTTCCAAGGGCTTTGCAGAGCTGGCTTTATATGCAGTCACCTTCCTTTCAAAATAATCCAAAGCTTACAGAGCTGCAAATAAAACAGCAACCTGTGTAAGCCAGCATAGAAATTTTTCCTGAGTCCACAGATGATCAAAATGATATTGTTGGAGAGCATTATTTAAGCTCCTTCCTGTCAGCAATTACTGTAATGCTCAGTAGCTGAGGTGTAAAATAGTTGGGGCAGATGTGTGGGCCATGGCACTGATGAGCTCATTTGTGTGGCATGGGGAGAAGGGCAGCAGGGCAGCCAGGCAAGGCTGGGAAAAAATCCATGCCCATTCCTATCTCTGTGTTTCCCAGCTTCCCACAGCAAAAGATTTTGATATTGCAGTCAGTGCTGGGCTATCAGATCTGATATCTCAGTTGGCTGTTTTGTACCAGAGCAGTTGCACTGATTATGGCAGTAACTAGAAGCTTGTGGCTGGTTATATCCTTTGTTTTTCCTAAGTCTCCGTTGGGTTTTGGAATCTTTTTTTAAGTCCTTGCTGCAAAGTGCGGCTGAGCTGCTCTCTGCATCGCAGCCACATAGCTTGGATAGATCCATCTCTAACACTGCAGCCACTGCAGAGAAAGCTGAGCAGGAAAACACTGGGTCTTTGTTTCTGTCGTGGTGAGAGCCTCACCACCGGCTGGCTGCCCATTTCTAATCAAGCAGTAGACATGACAACATGACATTTTTTGCCTTACTTAGCTCCAGCTGTCATTCCACTCAGAAAACACCTCAAAATGTGGATTATTCATACACTGATCTTGAAAGATGCAGCAATAATTATGTAAACTTCACATCAGCTGTACATGGTGTTGACTTTGTACCAAAACAAAAGCAGAAAGGAGGTGGTTGTTTTGTGGGATTCTTTCCCCTCGCATCACTAGCCAATATCCCAGGCTGGCCTGACAGTCCTAACTGAGGATGGTGTGTTGTTTTGAGAGGCTATGAAACTCTGCCTCTGGAGATCATAGACTAGAAAGAAGAGCAGATAGAGGCAAGTGAAGGACAGAGAACCAAATCTTAGCAATTAGCTCATGTAAATATCATACCTGAAAAAGCTGTGCTCACCCAGTCAGGGAACTGACAAACCAGGCGAGCTATGGGCCCAAGGAAAAACAGTTCAATATTTAATATCAAATACTTGAAGTAGTAAATGAATAGCTTACCAGCAACTCAGCCTGGAATATGTTTGCATTGCTTTCTAGATAATTTTGAACTGTGGATGTATTAATGGAAGTTGTGATCTGTTTCAGGACAATTTACAAGCAGGCAAAAAGACTAAATTCAACAAATTGATTCTTTGCTGCAAATAGTCCAACCAGAACTAGTTCTTCAAGATAAGATTTTGAGTATTTCTCATTTCTGACTCAAATAAATGTGCTATCGCATTGTTTATCACCAGAAAGTTTGACTTCATAAATATTGAATCATAAAATTGTGATTGCATAAAATCTTATGCATGTGCAAAGAAGAGTCATGCATCACTTGGACCCCCTCCTTTACTGCTCTTGCAGGGTGCCACACTCTTCCTTGGAAAGGGGACAAGGCTAGGTGAGCTCATCATAATTGAAACTATATCCCGTTCCACTTGGACTTCTTGCCAATGAGGTAAATGCTGACATTCATTGTGTGTCCCTTCCTTTAATACTATGAAAAAAATTATTTTTTCAAATTCTGATTACTTTGAGAAGACTGATGGGGTTGGATATTTGTCCAACATACACACTGAACCGTGCTGTAGCACTGCTGGCACCCAAGTGGTAATAGATTAACCAAACACTTATTCTGGGTTCATTGTCTCACAAGTCTGTGAGGACAGATGGGTTTTGCAGAAGGGGTTCCATGTATGGTGTCACTCGCCTAGTCTGTGGTGACTTGCACCGCATTGAATCCATTGGTTTTTTTCTGCTCAGCAAGCAGTTTTGCCTTGAAGCTTTAAGGACTAAGATAATCTATTTTATTGGAGGGAAGTTGAGTAGTATTTGCTTGAAGTGAAAGCCTGGTTTGGGGAAATGTAGCTGGTTTGGTCAAAAGTGTGAAAAATTATTCTTGCCAGTAAGGTCCTTCCCTGCAGTTGACAGAAATGAGCATTTAGAGCCTGGAGGAGACAAAAGGTGCAGCCACTGAAGCCATATATTTGTGCATCTAGGAGAGTCACAAAGTCACAGATTCAGCATCCAAGTTCAGGAATCAAAACATGGATGGTATGTCCATGACACATCCTTTTTTATCATATAGTGTCAATATTTCAAACCCCTTCAGACAATTTCAGCTTGATGGCAACATACTGTCTTACTTCTGTTGAACTGGATTTTAGTCAAAGAACATTATGTTTAGACAGAACACTGACAATAATTGTCTTGGCTGGGTTAGTAGTTACATATAAATGCATTCTCTCACGCTCCTATAATATTTGCATGTCTCTGTTTGCACTGCTGGCTGCGTTCAAAGAGACCTTAGGGCTGCAGTATTGTGGGGAGGAATAGACTAGCCAGTTCTTACTCAAAGGTCAAGGTTAAGTCATGAAGGACTAAGATTTTCACTAACTTTTATCCCACTTGTTGTTCCCTTTTGGAAGCCCATGTCAGAACCAGGCCTACTGATGTTCTGTGGGCCTGCTCTCAGCCCCAGCATCAGTTTTGGAAGTAGTTCACATCCCTACAGAATTGTCACTTGGTGTTGGTTTGGGTTTTTTATCCCTAGGCTCTCCAAACGTACTAAAGTGTCATTAAGACAAATGGCAAACATTTCTCCTTTTCTCACATCTGTCAAAACTTCAAAATCTACTTTCATGACATTTCACATAGCATTTTTTTACATACCACTCAAAGGACGTGGAATCCTAATGAGCCTTGCTTCCATCATTTTCATCTGCCACATTCTGCTGTCCCGGTATAATAAATTAACAAAAGCAGAGGGGGGGGTTATGTAACAAGTGATATAAACAGTTGTGGAGTGGAAGGAGAGGGAAAGAGAATTAGGCTGATACCTACATAGGGTTTGAAGACACTTTTTGAAGGAAGTAACTATATGTTCCTACCAGGAGGGCATGGCCCTGAGCCCCTGTGCAGAGTGTTTCCTCAACCCACCACTGAGGAGGCTGAGTTGCTCAATAGTAGAGAAACTATGTGAGACTGAGGAGTAGCTTTGCATTTCCAGTGTTAGGAATTGAAAGGGAACTTTATTTTTGGTCATTAATTTAAAAAGTAATTTGTTGTTTCTGCAGTTACAGACTTGATTTGCAAATGTTAACTGATGCCATTGCTTTCACTATTTGTAAATGTGTTAATGGGAGATTGAGGATACCGCTTTTTCACATCAAACACAAAAGGAAAAATATACCAGAATTAGCTGAAGTGCCTCCTTTTTGGAGGAAAAAAAGCGGACGATCATTTTTTTAAATTCAAGGCTACAAAGTTAGTAGGGCTGGCAGCTCAGGTTCTTCCCTGTTAACCACTACAATGCAACATGTAGTAGTCACCTCCTTCTCCATCCTCTGGACTGGGAAAGGACATCTTCAGATGGACTGGCTGACCTGAAATAGCTTGGATAACAATAATGTAGTAACAAGATTCTGAGCAAATCTCTATCAGTTTGTGTCATGAGTTAAAAGACAATATGTTTATTCTATTTGCCATCTGTTAAAGGTGTGACAGTTAATGTTATGTTAATTAGGCAGTTTTTCTTATCTAATTAGGCAGTTTTTCTTATCTCTTCCAAAATCGATCCTCCCTCCCGGAAATATCTCCTGTTAATGGGCCATTGAGTGTCATTCCATGACTGATAAAGTTCCATCATCCCATTGGGAGATGCTCTGCCCAAGGGGGAGGAGCCACACACTGCTTCGTGGATATATCCTGGGGCTGTGAGACGCTAAAAGGAGCCTTCTCCACTGGATTTCTCAGAAGAGCAAGCCTGTTTTCCCACTGAGGAAACCTCCACCATTCTCCAGGATCACTGCTACAACAGGACTACATCTGTCATTGCAGAGGACTGCAGCTACTACTTCAGCTGGACTGCTACCAACAGGCTTTCAGGTCGTATTCTGACTCTGTCAGTGTTGTTTTGTAGTACTGTACTGTTCATTATTATTATTTTATTTTATTTCATTTTCCTCTTCCCTAATAAAGAACTGTTATTCCTGCTCCTATATCCTTGCCTGAGAGCCCCTTAATTTTCAAAATTAGAACAATTAGGAGGGAGGGAGTTTACATTCCCCACTTCAGGGGAGGCTTCTGCTTTCCTTAACAGACACCTGTCTTTTCAAACCCAGACAGTTTGTTAAAAGCCACCCGTGAGCAAAAGACTGACTTTCAATATGAGGCTCTCCTAGCACCATTCTGAAAGCACTCAGGAGTTATGTGTGACTTCTTACGAGCGAGCCTCCTTTACAGGGGCTCTTCCCAGGCTGGTGCTGGCCAGGGCTGTGGCTGCTCCAAGGACGCAGCAGCTCCCCTTCCCCCCAGCTCACCATTCACCCAAGCTCGGATGGAGTAATTTGTGCCACACCAGACAACAGGAGATCTTCTTGGAAGACGTTTTCCAGCAAGATTTATTGTAGGCAGGTCTGAGGGGTCTTAGCAGGGGAGGAAGGGGTTTAGGAGCACGCAGGAGAACCTCTCTGCTGAAGGAGCATCTTGGCCAAGAAGCAGGTCACTGGAGGCGGGTCAGGGGTTATATTCGGGGAGAAGGTGGGAGGGAACAGTGCTGTGTAACCAACAGGGAGAGAAGGCATAGATGATAGAACGGGGGAAAAACCAACAGGAGTACATTGGGGGAGTGACATGGGGTGTTAGGTCATGGGGAGTACAAGACACAAAGAACTTTCTAGGCTTGGGGTCTTGCTCCACAACAGGCACTTTTTCATTTGCATAGAAAAGCAGCGAACTCTGAGAAATAAGGCTGGGCTTTCTCTCTAATTCAAAGCAAGGCTTCTTCCCAGGGCAAACAGGCTTTATCTCTACCATTACCATTTCCCACATCTTCTGTTGCCAGGAATTTTACTGTGGTTACAGGATACCAGCAGCTATAGTAATTGTAGGATAGTTGTGTTTCCATCTTCAGGATACTAACTAGTCCATTTGGATTCAGACTGCATTGTTAACTTTGCCGAAAACATGGAACTCAGGGTTGGTACTACCCAAATTAACAGAAATAAACTGATAGTGTTTATATTCAGGATAGAACACACAATCACTGAAATGCCCAGGGAGCAGTCTTTAGGGACTGGTCAATTGTGTAGTGTTTCTGCTTTAGACCAGAAGTACTATCAGAAAAATCAGAACTACCAATACTGTCCATGCTACCCAACCAGCCAGTAAAGAAGACAATGTCTGTTTAGGTCCTTGTAAACTTGTTTCAGTTTTAACCTGGTGTGTCAGGACCTGTACACACAGACACAGACGCACACAGACACACAGACACACACAAACACACCCCCTTCTATACACTCATTTGTTACAGTTCCAATGCACCACGTCCACCTGAGCAGTGCAATGTGCTGGGTGGCAACCAGGCTCTTGCTCTTTGTGCTCCTTCACAGTAGGGCAGGAGGCCATCACCTTGAGGTGACTTCCAGCCTTGTGGGACTGCTGCCGCCTCACAGTCCCTGCCTGAACCACAACAGCCACTGTACATGGCCTCACAGGTCTGCTTTTTATGAGACCTGCAGCCTTCTTCCTGCCTGAGATGTGATACATAGACCAAATTACCCTTCACTGCCTACCCTGAAGTCAAAGTTCAGCTTTCTCCTGCAGCACCAGCCAGCGGGAAGCCTGGATAATAGTTTGACATGGTAGGTGTCAGCACAGAGAAATGTGCTTCTGCCTCAGTACAGAGCCTTAAACAGGTTTTCTAATATATTTTCAGAAAGTTTCCAGATGAAGCAGATATGGCAAAAACTGATGAAAATTTGATTTCACTTGCAGCAGGGGAACAGGAAGAGGGAGATGGGTTAATGTGTTTCAGAGAAGAAGATCGTCCAGGAGGAATGCTGATGGGTAGTCACCTGCCCTACTTTTACCTTTCATTCTGGATGCTATCTTTTACTAGATTGCCAAAATCTTCATTCATGAAAGCAGGAGCTTCAGAGCACTCAGACTTCTGCAAATCAGTGTGTATTTGGGGAGCCTAAATCTGAACTAAGAAGAATAATTTTGTGCTTTTCATACCACTGGCAAAATGTAAATTTCATTGGTGCAACGTTCATTCATTATCGCTGAATCAAAGAGCAGTCTCAGTTCCTGCTGGCATCCTATTTAACAGAAAAATAGAAGTCTCTTCTGTTGCAGACATACATTGCTATGTGAATGGATGATGCTGCCTCAATCTTCATGTCTCATGTTCGTGTTGATTAGCTGCCCTATTTTAGGACTGTTTGCATTATGCAATAGGCTAGCAAAATCATTAGTGTGCAAATAAAAGTAGGTCTTTACCTTAAGAATTAAACATGTAAAACACGTGATTAAAATGACAGAGGTTTATAGGAATGGGGAAAACTGCATGAACTAGGTGAGACACCAGGATTTGAGGCAGATGAGCTACACTGGCGGTAAATGACAGGCTGAAGCACACAAACGAAAATAATCAGAACTCCTGTGTAAAGTGACGCTGATATATTCTGAATGTCACATTGCACTACACAGTGCTATGCTCGCTCCAGAAAGGCTCTTTAATTATAGTTGCTCAAGCCTTAAAATCACAAATCTCAAAGTGTAGAGGTGGGCACTATTTAAGCTACATAAATCTTGTTACTGAAGATGCAAATGGGAAGTTCAGCTCCTAGATAATTAGAAAGACTTACATCTGATATTTAAGTATCTATGCATTTTGTAAGGCTAACAGTTTATTAAAACTATTATTCTTTTAAAATACTACTTTCTGTTTTTTCTTGCCTTTCCAAAGCTTGTAATATTAAATTGCTTTCAGATTTTTTTTGCATATGAGCCAGTTACCTGCTCTTCCCATGTTGCTGTCAAGGGTGGCAACCTGTTCTGGAAATCTCCTCTTAATTATCAGCCCTTCCCAAGGATCTGCAAATGAGGGCAACATGCTAACTGAGATCTGAGTTCAGTAGTCCCAGTGGAGCGGGAGTACCTCACATGGGTCTGAGAAGGCAGGAATGAGGGCACTTGGGAGGTTTTGCCACAGGGGTCTGGATGGCGGTGTATCAGCTGTCCATTGTAATTTTTCTGGCAAAAACGACTTTGGCAGCTTCGTCCTCTCCTTCCCGTTGCCTGTCAGAAAGGGGACCCATCCCCTCAGGCATCACTAGAGAAATCCCTTACTTGGATACGGATAAACAGGGGAAACGTTCAAGCCAAAACTCAGTTCTTGAATTAAATGAGGGGAAATGTTCAAGCCAAAACTCAGTTCCATGGTAGTTCGAGTGTCCTGGAGAGTGCAACCTGGGCCTTTTTTGGCTTTCTAAACTGCTGGCCCAGCCTCTTAAGTTAAAAACAAATCTTTCCTTGAGAGCCTTTCTCCTACACCTTTCTTTTCAGGAGCTGGCACTGAATAAAGTAAGAAAGAAAACAAACGAAAATGGGGCAGAGTTTCAAGCGGAAAAACTGAAAAGCCCTCTTGAGCTGTGGCCACACACAGTGACATGCTCTTAGCTGTCCTGAGATCCTGCCCCTGCCAAGTGTGCTGCCCGCTTTGCTGTGGATGTTTTCTTTATTTTAGACAATAGAAATGCATTCATTAGTAGACCCCTGAAGAATGATTTTTAGATCTGGTATCACTTCAGCCGCCAGTTTTCTTTCACACCCTCCTACGCTTTTTCTATGCCAGGCATTCCCAAAGGAAATGGGTTAGTTGGTGCAAGGCTGGAGAGGCTTTGCTGTGCTGCCAAAAGTGCTTTGGTACTTTGCAGACAGAATCTCCAGGATCATCTGTCTGGGCTGCTCTCCCAGGATGCCTCCTTGGTCGTTCTGCAATTCCCTCTTTTTCCACCATTCTTCAAAAGGCAACTCACCTTTGTGCAGCCAAGTTCTAAAAATTCATTGCCATTTTGAGGAATGGCCAAATTACTGTCGTCTTCAGCAAAACTCATCATCTGCTTAGGAAAGTTCAAGGGATGAGTGTGTTGATTTAGAGGCATTGTGGCTTTACAAAACATGTTTTGTGGTTATGAAGAAATTAATAGCTGTCACAAGTGGTGATTTGGCCAACAAAAAGGTCCAATTTCCTTAAATAAACTATTATGTGACTGGCTCAGTTCTGTGATTTGCCTCAATATTTATTGAGAGAAAAGCATGAATTAAAAATGAAAACAATTTAGTGCTAAATGAAACTAAACTAAACTGTTCTCTTGGGAGATTGATGTGAACAGATTAAAAAATGTAATGGCAAATATTGAAGTGGCAAGTTAGTATTAGGAATTAGTAACTTTTCCTAAACAGAAGGAAGATATTGAAAAGTATGTGAAATGTGAGGAAATAAATGCTTTTTTAGTATTACTGTATCCTACCACATTCCTCAGAAACAGAGGATGGGGTTGTCAAAGGCCTTTAGACTTACATTCTCAAGAACAGCTGAATGTGTATGCTATAATTTACTATTAATGAGCAAGAATGTGGTATTTAAAATGTGTTACATTACAGAGAAGTAGATGTTTTGAATATTGTATGGTAGCTGTCCAAAAGTGGATGGCTGTCCCCTTGGCACAAGGGAGAGCAACTGAACTGCTTGCTCCTGGATTCCTTTACAGTGACACCCACTTCTTTGTGGCTTCTGACTTTTAGATGAGACAGTTCTTTCATGGAGAGGGAAAAAACCAAAAGTCTTCCTTGAATGTCTGCTTTGGTAAAGCATTGGCTTTACTTGTCACCAGTGATAGGTGTTAAAAACTCAGGAGAATCATTTCAGCGGTTCAGCATCCCAGGATTCATCCACATCTCTGGCTCTGTGACCAATGTGTAGCATTTTTTAAAAACTATTTTTATTTCATTTTATTTAGCTACAAACCTTCTCTGCACCCACACTTGGAGTACTGCACAGCAGAGTAACACAAGAAATGGCTTCTCTCCTGGACAACCAACAGCTCCTTTTAGTTGAGAAACCTGGAGCCATGCATAAACTCATGCTCCCTCCGTCTCACTTCCTCCTTTTAAAATTTAAATATCTTTCTTCTCTTATAGTGCCAAAAGAAAAATTCAGTCAGAGCTGAGTCTCCACACAAAATACAAGAGGTTTGCTGGAGTCTCCTGCTGTGCAGGGAAGAAGCATCAGCTGATTGATCTGCCACGTCATTTTACCATCTCCCAAGATTTCACAGCCTTAAATGTCTTTTGTCTGTAAAGATCCTAAAGCAGGGGTAAATATGATTGAGGTTTTACACTGGAAGAGAAAAAAAAAAGTAAGCTTTAAGAGAAAGCTGTGTGCATGTGAAAGAAGCATTAGCTGGATTCATAGGTGTCATTTCTGGATTTGAGAACATACTAACAATTTTGGAGGCCTGGGGGTGAGAGGCTTCACACACCTTCTCCCTTCTTTCCAATGAGCCCCAATTTACCACGTTTCTGTCCCTGTTATTTGGAAAATGCTCGCGCTGTGTATGTTGCACATGGCACGCTGCATCCTTGCAGGCACGGCTCTTTGTGCTCGGCATTTGCAGATGGATGGCTTTTTCCATCATACATCATGGCTGTGACAGCAGACTGATGATCTACAACTCCAAGCGCTGTAGCTCTGATGATGTGGCTGTGGCTGTAGTAATAATGTGGGCCCACTCCTGGGACAGCAATGCTGCACGGGATTTTTTTTAAAGGTGAGGCAAAAGGCTTAAATCCCTTCTTGTTTCCTATCTGTCTCCCTCCCCAAAGCTGTTTCAAGTCCCAGATCAATGGAAAAAAATAAAATTAATCCGTCTTCTGCAGAAAAATCATCACTGGTATGAGAGACCTCACTGATTTAGATGCTGGAGAGGATATCACAAAAGCAAGCTTTGTAAATACATATTTGGGCAGAAATGCAAAGGAAAGCCTGACTTTCGGATCTCTTACCATGGCAGGTAAATATTGTCATATTGGAAGCAGAACAAACTGTTCTTTTGTGTAGCTGCAGTTTGATCGACCCTTGCAGTTTTTCCATAGGCTTGTATCTCTAGTGTTCATTAACACTCCAGCTTCTGGAAGCCAGTGAGTTCCACATCTTCCCTAAGTAAATAAACATTACTTTCTTCCAAAGGAAAAGTAAATTCTTCAAATTGTGACATCAGTTACCCATGGAAGTCCAGAAATAAAAAGGTCACAGAGAGAAATCAGATTTTATTATTACAATATTTCCTGGGTTTTAAACAATTCTGCTGATTTAAGTTTGAGTCATGATGCTTGATTGCTTAGGGGCAGCAATAAAACTGAATTTAGATCCTCAACTGGCACTGGCTCTCTGTCTCATTGTGGGCTGGCACCTGGTGGTGCCAAACTGGAAGCCAAACTCCTTTCTCTCCATCTCCCAAGTGCATTAACCTGTTTTTAGCAGGCTGCATGGCCCCTCTAGGACTGCTTGTGTGCATACAGACCCCTGTACCCACTGCTCTCCCTGCCAGCCAGGCAACATGTGCCTGTGGAAAACTCCACCTTCATCCAAAGTCCAGAGAAGTGAAAGAAGACACATATTGACTTCAGTGAAGTTTAATTCAAGCCCAAGCCTCATCCATCACACAGAAGTTGAGAGTACTGCCTGTGCACACTGATAGAAACAGTGCAATGAGCTTTTTTTGTTTAGTTGTTATTATTATTATTTTATTTTTTATTATTTCTGCTTTACAAAGCCTAGATTTCACCTAACACTGAAGGGTTTTAAAAAGTGAATTCATAACTTATCTCTGAATCAGTGAAGTAATTTCATCTTTTCCCTGGGATATGAAACAAAAACTGCACTAGTGGACATATCTGCTAGTGTTAATCAAGTGACAGCTGTTTGCAGAGGACTTTATGCACACATGGCACTGAAAAGGAAAAATCATCACAGGTGATCTAACCCCCAGCTCTGGCTGAAGGAGAGAGGAACTCCTTGCATGTCCTGTACACAAGCTCCTTCCTTTGGGAAGTTCCTGTCCTAATACCATAGCAGGAGTATAGAAAAGGTAAAAGATAGAGTTTATTTGCCAATGAAGCAAATTGCATCTTGTGATAACTTACTTCAATAAACAGGGAGAGTTCACTGAACACCATTGCATTGGTTGCCTATGGTCAAGATAAAACCTGCTGTGTTGTGTGTCAGCTCCAGAGTCAGATTTCTTCTGATCTATCTGGTTTGCAGCCTCAAGGGCACTTTCCTGTTGCCCACAGCTGGTGCAGGTCAAGCCTTGTCCAAAATGTCCACGCACAACCTCAGAGAGTAATTTGGGATGCATAGCAGCCATGTGTCATCTGAGGACTGGACAGAAAGACCAGAAACTGCCCGAGTCTGGCAGCGGTCCCCAAATGCATGTCACAGCCAGGCATGAGGGGGACCAGCTGCAAGGCTGTCACTTTCCATCCCTGGTGAGAAAATGCAGTTGGGAACCAGGGACAGAGTGCTTGGCAACACCCAATACTGACCCTGCTGCAGGAAAAACTCTGCCCTGTCACTGAGATACTCATACCTGAGTTTCTAGCTCTCCCATGTAGTCTGTTCTTTCTGGGGTGCCTTGTCGTACCCATGAACCTTTCAGGAGAGAGGAGATGCCCAGTGGGCTATCCATGGTCTCCAGCCTCACTCCCAGAGGATTTCTTGGGTGGTTTTCCCACTGCCACTGGGGGCCATCTCTACAGTGGTGGCCACTGTCTGTGCTTCTCTGGCAGATTGTTCCATTTGCTGTTTTGTCATGCTGAGTTTTCCTTAATATTTGATCTAATTTTTGCCTACTGGACTTAAAATCCATTCCTTACCATCCTGTCCTCTCTGACTAATGATAATTGGTCCCAGTCTTCTTTAGAATGCCCTGTAATAGGATTCTGGACAGTTATGTGTCCCCTCAGCCCTCTCTTCTGCATCCTGGACAAGCCTTTCCCTCACAGGCCTTATTTTCCAAGTCCTTTATCACCTCTGTTACTTTCCTGTGAGCTCTTTTGGTTTATTCTTTAAAAATAAAATGCTCCCCGCAGCAAAGGCAGTCTCTATTGCTGTGTGCCGTTGCCTCTGTTGCTGAAGGAGAGCAGCACAAGTAGCATTACCATCTCACCTGGTTTTCCCACAGCTCTGCTATTAACCATTTTATTGCTGGGGCAGTTTGTCCAGCTGGCAGCTTGTCCCACGTGCAGGTTCATGTAGGGTTTGACTGGTTGGCTGTTCAGCCAGGAGTCATATTTATGACTTCCTGCAAGGCAAATACTGCTTTGCAGGCAGAGCCAAATCCCTGCCTTCAGGCTTTGGAGAGCACTGGGGAAAGTATTGCAATCTAGGAAAAACGCTGCCCCAAAGAGGCTCAAGGCAGCAGGTGGCTCCAGGAGTTGGTGGCCCTGCTCCTGCAGGGGGGACGCTGGCCACAGTGGATGCCAGCCAGGGCAAACCTGGCAGCTGTGCCAATGCCTCCCTGGCGTGTCTCCAGGGTGGCAGGGCTGCAAGGCATGACAAAACTTTCTGCCTGTGGCTGCTGGCAGGGAAGTTGGCTCCAAAAAAGCACTGCTGCAAGGACAGTTCCCATGCCTCACAAAGCACTGCCATCCAGTCCCAGCCGTGGTGCCCAGCAAAGCCCATCTCAGCTGCCTGGATGTTGTGTCTGTCAAAGAGCAGTGCTGCTGGCACCTCTCTCAGGGGCCTTCTGCTGGCCTCTGGATACCACAGCAAAGCAACACTGCCCAGAATTTTCTATTGCCATGCTACAGTGGTGCATTTCACTATTCCCTGTACAGAACATTGACTTTTTTGACTCTCAGCATATTTCTTCAATTTATCTCCTGAACACCGCCATTATACTTTAATCCTGTCCTCCTTGATGTTTGCATATCCTTCTTGGTTTGAAGGATACCTAAATGGGGGCTTGCTCTTAAAAACACAGACAGATTTGCATGTCTGACTATGCCAAGAGCTGCTAATGAAAATACCAACGAGCATAGGGGAATAAACTTGCCACCTGTGGAGTCTTGTTTGGCATCCTCATTCAGGCTAATAAAGAATCATTCATGTTTAATTGCTACATTTGATTGTTTAATTACAGTTATTTTACATGCCATCTTGTAGTTTTGTCTTGGCTTTAGACACTATCTGCCACCTTACTCTTTTTAAATAGCGAATTATACTATAATAGAAAATTATTTTGGTCAAATAATTAGAACTAGGTCTTCAAATTTTAATCAGGATGTTTTAAAAAAATATGTTAATAAAATTCTTTCTGGTTGATGCTGCTATATAGATTCAAATCCAGGCTTTTTTTTCTGTGCAACAGGAATTATATTAATAACTTTCTCAAATGCTCTTGCATGGCCACAGTATGAGTAGTCTCATCTTCTCACTGAAGTTTTATCAAATTATGTTTACTTTGTTTAAATGCCAATTCATTTTAACCACTGCAAGATGCTTTTTTAACAGGCTTAACTTGGCATAAAATTAGTTTATTGCAGGTTCACTTAGCTGGACAAAGTTCTGACTTCAAATCAATATAAATCTTCAAATCAAAACTTCAATAAGATGTTCTGCTTGCAAACCTGGCACCTGTATAACTAAATGAATGGAAAGAAAACCAGGAAAGCTCTTCTGCTTCTTCAGCTGTCCCTTTTTGATGCTCTCATTCTGTAATTAAACAGAGAGGAGGTACCTCCCAGGTACCTCCCAGGGCAGACCCCTGCCTTGGTGGCTGGTGGGTTTCTCTCTGCAAGACAGCCTCCCTGATCTTTGTTGCCAGAGTTGATGATTTTTTTGGGTTAATGATGGACTCGTCCTGGGCAAACCTTCTTCATGCACTCCCCAAAGGCAGTCAGGCCCCAAACCACCTACCCCTGCCTTTCTCTTACCTTTGAATAGGCTGAGCTGCATTTAAACTAATGTGTTTAAGGACTTATTTCAGGAGCAAACACCTCCAGTTTATTTCTTTTGTTTCTCTAAACTGTACTGTGTTCCCCACAGGGCAGACATGACCAAATGGTGAGCAGTCCCCAGTTGCCCTCTTTGCTATCCAAGTAGGGCGAGGTGTCACTACCCTGCCCTGAGCTCCACAGTTTTTCTTTCTGATCTTGTGCCTTGGCACATGTAGGCTCCCTGCTCCCAGACCGCCATCCATCTTGCTGGTACATGCACAGTTGTCCTTTTTGGTCTTTTTATGCTAAAGTGCCTGGCATTTAGTCAGTCACCCCTCCCACTGGTCTCTGAAACATTTCTGTAGAAGCAGCTGAAGAGATGCCCAGGCTATTTGAAGGGCTTTCTATTATCTCTGCCTTGAATCTTATGCTCCTTCCAAATCTTCACCCCAGCAGTTGACATCCTCAGAGTTTCCAGACCCTCTTCCCTTGGGCAGCAGCGTTCCTCAGTGCGGCACCATCTGGTGTGCCACAGAATGCAACCACTCAGTGCTCCTCCCCTCCCACATTCAAAAATAAGTAACCAGGTGACTGCAAGTACCACACATTGTGTCTTGCTCACCAGACAGCAATCTCCTCAATGCTTAAGCTCCCCTCTTGCACAAGTAAAGACAAGTGGCTCTTTGTATGCCCAAGGAGCAGCAATGGCAAAGGCTGCACCGATCCCTCTTGGATTGGGCTACAATGAAATGTGGCAGCTTGGGGAAAGCCGCCCATCACAGTACTCTGCCTTTTGATGCTCATGTCTCTTAGTTCAAGGCACCAGAGTGATTTTTTTACCTGGGCCATTTCTATGTGACCAATATAGGCACAAGAGGAGGGAGGTCTCCCTTTCACCCTGCTTTTATTCCTGCTTTTCTGTTGCCTGAATCTCTCTTTGTGCTGGTTGCTCTGGTGCTATGCCCATCAAGAAGGGAGGCAACTTTCTCAGACTGGTCTTTGAATGTATTGTTTAATAGGAGAAAACTTTAGAATGACAGCATTGGTGCCCAGAACTTAGAGGGAAAAAAAATGGAAAAGTCAACTATCAAAACATATAAAGAATGAATAAATTCAGGGCACTGCACTGCATGAGGGTTCTCCAGAAGAAAGAAGGAAAAAAAAAAAAAGAAGGTAAGGGAGCCAAAGAGCTGCAGCATGGTTTAATGATAGCTGTTTACCTCCTTGGAGGCCCTAAGGGATTTCCCTTTGGACGCATTTTGAGCTTATTCCCAAGAAATTCTTCCCCTGCTTTTTTTACCACTGTCTTGCCTTTTCCCTTCTCACCTCATACAGTTAAGAAATGATGAGCCACCTGAGTGCTTTTTTGCAGGATAATTTCAGCTACTTCTTTCTCAGTTAAGATTTTTGAAAAGATCAGGCTCATGTACTCAAATCAGTTTGAAGTGCTTTGCAAGGATGTGGCACAGGAATACTAAATCATTATTCAACATTTGACCAGACATGAAAATAATCCGCATTTATAACTAGTTTCTTGAAACGGCCGGCGTAATTGCTGAAATACAGAATAAGACGGCAGGAAACAACTACTATTTTCACCGACAAGGAGCATCTTACTGAGACAAAGCTACAGTGAAACAGGCAATTTTCAGTTCTTTTCAGCAAGCTTTCTACATCCTTTCTTGCTTTTGCACACACAGAAAGCCAATTTTCCATGTCCCTACTAGAGGCAAAATGGGGCAAGATTTTAAAGATACAGCTCTACTCCATTTGACTGCAGCAGACTAAAAGAAAAATGAAGTTCAGCACTTAACTGATCCCTCCGCAATATTTCAGAGTAAATTAAAAATCAAAATGTCAAGAGGTTCAATATGTCAGTGGGCCTTTTGACAGAGCAGCCACTTTGAAGCCTAAATGGGAAATGTGCTCTTTTTGAAAACTAAAACCAAATGTGTGCAGCTGCTGCTCTGTTTCAAAATTTGGGCCCTTCATCTTTGTATTTCTTTTGCACTAAAATTAGCAAAATATTCTGGCTGCTGTTTTACTTATTCTCAGAGCAGAAGGACTACACTTCAAAGAACTGCTGTTTATTAGGATGGCCCTTCTTCATTATCTGCATAAAGGTAAAATCTGGGAATCTCGTAGTGTGCCTTCTTTCCTTGAGCAACACTATATTTACTGCCCATGATCTGTTTATCTTTGCCTGGCCATCAGCAAATCATTTTTTGTTTTGCTATCTCAGTTTGTATTTGTAGAACAGGAAAGATAATAAATGATAATACTTACCTTCCTCACAAAGATGTGGTGAAGATTAATTAGCTCTTGTTCATACAAAGATTGGCAATAGTGATCTGCAGGTTTGCAAAACCTGAAGTGATTGCTATCACTGCTGTGCTTGACAAAGAAGCACAGTCAAGGACAGGAGCTGGTGCCACTGCAATCATTTACAGGACAGATGATATATATGGCCTTGAAGAAAACTCCCCAAAAACATCTGCATCTGTACCAAAAACTGGAAAAAAAATGCATATGAAGACACGCAGAAGTTGGGTTTGCAGCAGGATGCTTGCAAGATAACATCGTGGCAGCCCTATCCCTTTGCATGGCAACAAAAGCAGTGTTACCATCTAGTTGTAAGGTCTCCTTGGAGCTGCACATGCAGTTAGCTGACACAAGCAAGGGTGTCTGGGTCATGAAGACATTTGCCACCCCGCAGGACTCCCAGCCCCATCACTGAGGCCACAGACATAGGGCTCAGCCCAGCATTAGGCTGGTGCTCTGCCCTGAGGCAGAATTTGGTGAAGCTCAGAACTTCCTCAGAACAATGCTGGGAGCAAAAAGCTGGATTTGAAGATGCTTCCTCCTGCCCAACAGTCTGCTCCTCACCTGGCCACATGCCCTCTGCTCTCAGCCAGGCAGCGTGGGATGACATGGACCTCACACTTGTGAGGAAACCACCTCAAGCAAGGTGCTCTTTTCCCACTTTGACCACAGCATTCCATGCTGGGTCTCTGTCACCCAGCAGCAGGAACCCACTTCCCCTCACTGCAAACACTTCAGTCTGCTGCAAAAGGCATGTGGATAAGCAATCCAAATTGCACATTCAGTAACCTCCTGGAGTGCATTAAAATTCTCCCTCCTGAACTTTGCATTGGAGGCATTGATGGACCCAACTTCTCCCACTCACGTACATCTTCCCTGCTGGTCTCTGTGTACACGTGCTGGGCTATGTTAAATTGGCACCTTTGTTTTTCAGCCTGCTGCATTAGTGAGATCCCTGCAGGCTGTCCAGTCAGCAGGTTGGGCTATTTTCATAGTGATGCGTCTGCTGTGGAATGCATTTTTCCCCATAGCTGCCCAATTTGTTCTCTAGGTGCTTTGGAGCACAGCTGGCTTTCAGTCTGAGCTTGCTGCAGATGGGCCTGTCTGTACAAAGTGGCTGAAGGCTGTGCCAGCCTTGTCCTACACTTTCCCCCTGTTCCATACAGCTTTCCATAGGCTCCAGCTGTCACTTTTTGCTTTCCTCAGCCATTCCTTGCCACCCTGATATCTGCCTCTGCCCTCCTGGGCCATTGCACTACCTCTGGCAAGGAGGAGACATCCAAAATGCAATGAGATGATGCAGAAAATCTGGAACTCCTGCTGGTCAAAGCATGGGCTGTGGCTGCTGATGGCAGTGACCAGCAGCTAGTGATGGCCACATTTAGGCACTGCTGATTTCTGACAATCCCAGCAGATGGGATTTCTGTGGCTGAAGCTTCATTCCTCCTGCAGCCAAAGTGGCATAAGCCATCAGTTGGAGATGGCTGTGGAAGATGCTGGTCCTTGCATAACTGGTGACTGCTTTTGTCAAGTCATCTGGTGTCATCTGGGTAAGTTTTGATGGGTAATTTTTCTTATTTGCCTGAGATCAAAGCATTCTGTCGAGGAGAGGTGAATTTAGCAGAACATGTGTGAGAACTGGGATAATTATACCACAGTTACCAACACTGACCAACAGGTCCCCAGAGCAGATGGCTGGCCCACCCTTGCATGACTGGGAATTACAGGGCCCCTCAAATCCCAAGACTGTGCTTCTCTGTGCTTCACTCTACACTTCTTTACTTACAGCCCTTACTGCATAGCTATGTCAGCAGTGCACTTGCTCCTCTGTCAGCCCTGTACAGACTATAGCCATCAGAAAAAAAAAAAAAAAATTGCAGCCAACACTGACTGGTTGGCAACTCCTTCCAGATTGTAACAAAAGCAGCACTGATAAAACTTCCATGTTTTGTAAATATGTAATTTCTAGCAAGGTTTTTTCGACAGCAGAGATTCAGTTACTATGGTGGACTTGAGGTCGAAGTCTACAGGTTAGACTGTGCAAAGCCAAAAATTCAAGCTGTGGGATTTCACCTCCATTTAGTGGTGTGGGCTGAAAGGAAGGATGTGTTTCAGGCAATTTGCATTGCAAAGTATATGCAGGTGGCACTGCAATATGTTATTACTGAGATTAGAATTTACACTTATAGCCCAAATTGAGATTGTATTTGTCTGAGAAATGATGGTACCCTGGAAAAAAAATCCTAAACATCTGCTAATTTAATATAGACTGCGTCCAGTAAATATCCTTTTGGTTTCCTATTTCCAACTAAGATTAATTTTCTGATCAAAGGAAATTTGATCAGAACTGCATAGACAGCGCAATAGCAGTGATATTACATGGCTTGAGGATATGTGTCGTACCTTTGAATCTCTACAGGAAAGGCAGCCAGGAGGGGATGATGACGGCTTGTGGTAGAAGCTCTGCAAGAAATAATAACTCCTCTTTGGTTTTGGAAAGGAGTTATTTTTATGTATTTCTTTCCTGCTGTCAATCAGAGAAATCCTTTCCTCACTTTGAAAGCACAGACAGTTTTATGCCTGTAAAACTCTTGGGATGCCTTGGTTGAACCCTGTGCTAGTTACAATTATTATTATTTTGGTTTCTTTTATAAAGTCTGATAGAGCTGAACAGTACCACACCATAATTTTGGTGTTATAAACTACATTATCAAGATCAATCTCCATTCTTCCATGTTTCTGCCAAAGGATAGTCTCCTTCTCCTTCCCCTCCCACTTCCACCTATTCCTGATAGATCAGCTTTTGCCATCACAGGTAGCATCCCACTCACACAAGTTCTGAACGGTTTCTGGTCAGCCTTTACCAGTCATCTTGCAATATTGCCTTCCTCACTCTTCTACTACCATACATTAAATATTCAGTGCTCCACAATGCTTGTTAACTCCATGGTTTGCCACTAATATCTGGGTCTGAATGGAGACATCTTACTCCAAGTATTCCCAGCACCACCTGCTGCCTTTCTTTATTTCCATTTCTAGAAAGGGTTTTTGCTGATATCTGAGAAGCAGGGGAGGAATCTGGATACGGTTGACACAAATCCCAGAAAACATTTGTCTGTTTGTCATGCACTAATTAGCGCAGACTTGGTCAAAAGTGTTCTGAACTTTTTTTAATTTATTTTACTCATTTCTATAGCATCTATCACCATGACAGCAATGTGCTTCAATGGCAGGAAATTAAAACACATAATGCAGGCAGCTAATCAAATGCAGAAGCAAACAGAAGAATTTTGCACAGTCCTCAGTGTCGCTACGGTCCTGCTTTGACAGACAGTTTCTCTTTCTGCAGGGAAAAAAAGATGTTTTGTTTGTTTCAAATTCCCTTTTCCCTTGCAAGCGTAAACGTGAAATTATCTTCCTCTGTTGGGATGTCTTATTTATTTTCCTCCTAGTGGCTGCTAAAGCAGATGATGTTTAATTATTGGGAGGTTTTCATTCACAGCTTGGACAGTTCAGCATGGTGATTATGGGAGGACTGGTGCACAGTGACTTGTGCTGTTGAGGTGCAGCCTGGTCTTAGTAGCTCAGGGCCCCCATGGCCAGACTCTGCCCCCCCACAGCTGCCCAGGCTCCGCCAGATCTCCCTTCCATGCTGTGTTAACAGCGTCTTGATTCACTTTGTCCTCTGGGGCTGTGCTGGAGTTAGGAGATCTCTGCACATGGGCAAGGGGCAGAATGTCATCTCAAGGCTCCCGGGGTGCAGCACACTTCTCTGGCAGGAGCAGGTGGAAGGGCAGCTGTCCAGCTTGTTCCCATGCACCAGGCTGCCTGCTGGGCTGCTAAGAGGTTTCAGCAGCCTGAAACCTCTTCTGAGCAGAGAAGAGACACTAAACCTGCCCATTTAAAGGGGGTCACCAAGCTGGCAAGGCTGTGCTTTACTGCTTTGCCTTTGGGGCAGAAGGTATCAGCAGGGAAGGACTGGGAGCTTGTTTTGCTGGATAGGTGTCACTGAGCTAGTGAGCTCTTACGATTAAATCATTCGCTTAATGAGGAAAGACTGAGGGACTGAACCAGGACAAAAACAGGAGGGTTGTGCAACGGGACCCAATTGAATGGATGGATGGCACACCTTGTGGGGTGAGGACTGGTGCAAGGGAAAGCCCAATAGGAAAACAATTCCATGCAAATCTCTCAAATCTTGGAAAAATTGGGGTTTTTTTCAGGATCCAAACTAGATCTCTTGTCTGAGCTTCACGAAGCTTTTTTATTTTAGAGTGTTTGAACACGGGTGCTCCTGTAGTTCACAGCCTTTCACGACTTTTTTCCACTTCTCCCTTTTCAGGCTGCAGCCAATTCATGACTCTGGATGTTGCAACCCTCTGCCATTGGCATCGTTCACATGCAAACTTAAATCCCTCCAACCCAAGCTTGTGGCAGTAATGAGTCTGGAATCATCAGCCCAGCTGGTCAATGGCAACATGTGAGTAGCAGAATTACGGATAAATCTCTGTTCATTTGATGCCCTTCATTCTGGACACTGGGCCGTGTAGTGTGATGCTCACCTCTCTCTTCAGCACATCAGGTTTTCGTGGTGTGAAGTGGCTAGCCTGTAGTTAGGGCATATGTTTATGACTCTATTTATATGCTGGAGTGAGAAGCACAGTCATGTGATGGGAGCAGTGTTTTGGGCTTCAGCTGTTCAGATAATGGCTATACTTAAAATTATTGTTTAAAAATGAAGCTTTTTAAGAAAAACATGAAAAATAATGTGTTTCAAATAAGTGTAACATGGCATATTTGTAGTAACAAATAAAATTATTTTGAGCTGTTTTCAACTTTGATGGGAACCCCTTAACTTGTTCACAATAAGGTATTGTGTGTGTCAATCACAGCCTGGGTGCTGGTGGAAACTTCAATTTGAACTCTGCTAACTTCTCTTTTACACTTTCATCAAATTATCATCTATACCGGAGTTTTCAGATGATTTCTTTTAAGGGTAACAGAATTTTACCAAACCCAATATTTGTATTATTCCCCTTGCACCTAAATTAGTTCTTATTGTATTCTTTTGAGTCAAAAGTTCAAACAGCTACCACACCTATGAAAGAGCATCCTAATGGGAAGCTTTCCTAATAAGCTTTCTTTAGTGTTAAAAGCTGAAATGAAATTTTTTCTTAACCAGCAGCAATAAAATGTCTGCTAGATGATTTGCATGAAACATGCAAAGCTTGAGTTCTTCCCTGAATCCAGTTTTTTCGTTTTGCTCCTGCAAGCTAAGTCTGGATTTCATGGAGAAACTCATCTCTTAAATCCACATACTAACATTAGCAGCCTAACTTATCTCAAAATAATTACATTGCTTCTACCTCAGGTTGTAAACTTGGGTGTGTTGTTAAACAGCTGTTGGGTTTCATTGTCCAAATTAACAGAATGATGCAATGTGCACAGCAATCAGGCCTTTTCCCCCGTGTGAGATGCTCCACAAATCTTAGAGACTCATTATTTGCCCATCCATTCAGATACATATAGGAGAAAATAATTTACCACACTAATGAATACATTAGTCTCTTTTTTAGTTCTCCATCCAGCTTTTTTGAGTTATTTACTTGATACCAATTACTGGAAAACACTCACGATTTTGTGGAACTATTTTACCCAAGTAGCATTTTATCCTGCTGTAAAGGGCACAACAAGGTTAAATACCAAATGCCACTTGATGTGATTTTTGCAGAGATTTTGGGCATATGGAGCCACAAAAGCGCCTGAGGCCATCATCAGCTCCTCTTGGCATCCATAATCAGGAGGAGTGAGCTGATTCTTTCCTTTTCATAACCCTGTGTTTGAGTAGGAACCCTCCAAACTATTTTAGGCGATAATGTCTTGGTGAAACTTTCATTTTGTGTACATAGCCAGACAGTCTCTCCTTGCTTTGAAAACTGATTTTATATCACAGCATTTTTCTCTTGTCTCTGTTTAATATTTCAAGTGTCAGTCTAGAGGCTGCTATTTTAGACTTTTTCTTTTCCTTGCATGCTTGCTTTAAAATGATTTGTGGATATTGAGTATTAGGTGTTTTCAATGGCTAAAATAGAGTACATTGGTGTAGATTCAACAGAAATGGATTTGAGACTGCAGCAACCATGGCAGCTTCACATGCTAACATTGGAAGCTATCACAGTTTCTGAAGTAGCCAATGTTAGCACCTGAGTAGTACTCACTATTGGTCAGGTTCAGACTAAAGTCTGCTTTTTTCCTTAGTTCTCTTGGCTGCAGATACTTACAGCTTTCTGTTCTTGGAAACAAATCAAAGTTTGTCTTCCAGTCATCTGAGGAGAATAGCTTTATGAACCCTACAGTAAACCTGTATGAACATAATCACACAGCACTTTTTAAAAATTAAAGCAACCCCCAAAAGCTTTTTGCTTCATAGGGAATGGGTGGAGCTCACAAGCGCCTGCTAAGGGTAATGGGCTCTAAATTTTATCTCTATTCTTTGATCCACAGGGGCAATTCCTCTCAACCTGATCCCAAACTCTGCAGCAAACTGTTGTATTTAAAAGCCCTTGGGAGAGTATTTCATGGAATGGAGATTAGAAAGCAAGAATCTGAAAACTGGAAAGTGCTTCACGGTGTCTCTTTAACAGCTTAGGATTGATTCATTTTAGCATTTGTGTCTGGGTTGTATTCACTGCTGCCTCATAGATCAATGGCACGACGAAGTCCCAGCTCTTGTTGATGCAGCATATGGGAATGGGATCCATTATCTTTAGTTCCCAAGACTATAAAACGTCTAATAAACTCAGCAGCAAGAGTGCCACATTTGTGTAGCACTGCCAGCTGCTCTAGCCTTGTTGTCTATTAAGCTATGGTTTTGGTTTCATTATTGATGGAGAATGCTGATTGTCAAGCAAATTATATCACTTGCAGATTTGAGGCACTTCACTAATTCACCTGGCTTCTCCCTTGGAAACTAGGAGGCCTCCAAAGTTGTGCCTGTGGGAATTTTAAATTAATGCTTGGTGTGGTAGAGAGGGGGAAATAAAAATTGGACATATCAGAGCAAGAAAGAGATCCAGCTGTGAGAGATTAGGGCTCATAGGAGGAACAAAGCCACTTGGTGGAACCTCATTCACCCTAGTGCTCTCCTACCCCATCCCAGTCCTGCCTTCTTCTTTCTCTTCTGCCAGCCAGGATCTGGAGCAGAAAACAGAAGGAATACTCAGTTCGCCACTAATTAAAAAATATTTGCTCATTATCCCATAAGTCTCTTTCTCCCATTTAGCTTCTTTCTCCCATGTCAGCATGACTTGTAAAGGTGACTTCAGCTGCTGTGCCTTCTCTTGCAGGGAGGGAGGGAGGGAGGGAAGGAGGGAGGGATTCATGCTGCAATGAGAAATCAATTTAAATTCACATGGGCACAGTCAATCCTTAATCAAATCAGCAAACTCAGGCTGGCTGCAGGAATCTGAGTAGGAAGTTCAAATATCTCAGTCCCAAATGTTCATTCTCTATCACAGAACTCACGTCAGGGTGTCCCTGAGCATTAATCTGCTGCTGCTCCAGCACTTTTCTCGGTCTCTTCCTTGGCTACATTATAATTGGTTCCATAGTTTACATTGTAATTTGTCTCTCCCCTATTTTTCACACTTACTATTCTGTAGCTCTTGCTATACCTTTAGAATAAATTCCATAGTCACCCTAAAAATGGTGCAAAACATGATCTTGCACATGAACATTATTATGGTGGGTTGGAGGAACAGCTTCCTACTCTGCTTTTCTTGCTCCCTGTGCACTGTCACTAGGGGCATGTTGCAGTTCCTGACAATATTAGTTTTTATTGCTTTCTTTACTCCTCTGGGACATGGAGATCAAGCACAGCTAGGCAACGTTTTCAGTCTCTAGTGTCTTTAGTTTAGGCACTTCAAAATCAGCAGCAGACACTCAATTGGAAGCTAATACAAGCCAGCATCCACAGCTCCCATTTAATCCACTGACTATGGATGCCTTTGATCATTGTCTAGATATTATTTCTTGAAAAGAGAATCCTGTATCCCACGGGCAGGATCAGTTTCTGTATCTCGGATATCTTGGACAAGGGAAACCAAAATTTGTAGTATTAATGCTGGCATAAAAGCAGAGGGAAATGTTCCCTTGAGTCTTACCTGGGCTAAGGTCTGTAGGAGTGGTGATTAGAGTAGTTATCACACATGCTGGTGGGGAGGCTGCTCTTGGCTTGCAAGTCTGCTGTCACTGCCCGATGCCCGCTGGCTCCTGACAGCCTTCCTAGGGCATTTCCGAAGCCTCAGTCTTTGCCATCAAGAGCTGCAGAACTGGGAAAAACCTGCTAAATGCTGTTGTGTTCCTGCCAATGATTCTGCAAGGAGCAGAGAGAAAGAAGCTTGTGAGCCAGGAATTTATTTTAAAGAATGCAGGTCCGAGGTTTTGTGCAAACTACTCTATTCAATTATTTAATACTTCCTGTAATTACTGAGTACTTAAAAATATTCTGGGGAGTAATTTCTGGATCCTTCTGTTGTTATCTTCTATTTATTGCCACAAAAGGTCTCAGCCATTAGAGATGCTAAAGGATGACTTTCAGAAAAATGAGGGAGATAGCAATGGCGTGTTTGATAAAAACACAAATTCTGCTTGTCCTGATCAGAAGACACTAAGAGCTGGAGGATTCGTTACTTCCACTGATACCTTGATCAGAGTTTTAGACCCTTCTTCTTAAGAATGTACTCTTACCATGTCAATTTGTCTTTCTTGAGATTCCAGTTACTGGCTCTTGTTACCTCCCATGCTTCCCTTCATAGTTCCCACTGTTTCACGAAGGTAATAGCACATTGTAATCAAGTCATATTTCGATCTTTTTTTTTTGGTAGGCTAAAGAGATTGTGCTGTTTTTTACTTTAGAGCACTTTCTTCAGCTCTTAAACTATTTTTGTGGCACTTGCTGAGGTAGTTTTTTGTTTGGTTTTTTTTTTTTTTTTTTCCTGTGCAGTCACCAATTTTTCTACACCCTTATTAAAAAAGACACACTCTGGAGCTGAGCATTATCAGGAACTGGCCTCATCTCAACTATATAAGAAGCCCATGCCTGAATCTGCTCACGTTCCTTTCTTTTCACGTAGAAATTATTTTACCTCCTTTTAGTGCAGCTTTGCCCTCACAACCCATGTTCAGCTGCTTCTCCATTATGACCTTAAAGCCTTTGCTGTTATTGTGGGAGTAGCCTGCTTGCCCATTTCCAGGAGTGGCTTCCACTCCGCATCCCTACCCTTTACACAGGCCTGTATTTAGATACAATTTGTTTGAGTGAGCCTACCTTACCAAATGTTGCACCATCTTCTACATGATTCACAGTTTCTCTGAAGCACTTTTTTTCACCATCACCAAATACAGGATGCTGATCTAGTGCCTTTTGTTCCAGCTCCACAGCAGATCTGCCCTGGGAAGGGACTGTGGTCCACGGGAGATCATAGAGTGAATCCCCAGGGCCTGTCTCTTTCAGCAATAAAATGGGGAAACATTTACTCCTCAATTTCATCTGCATATTTAGTGCTATTTGCCTCATCCTTGAGGCAGATCTATTGCTACCCGTCATGTCATTTAGGTGCAGCTTGGGTAAAAAATGCTTTCAATGTCTTGGTCACTTCTGACCTGCAGTGGAAACATCTCTATTTGAATCCCACTAAAAACACCTCACTTCTTCATTTAATGCAATTTTTACTGATATTGTGGAGTGCTTATTTTTTAACCACCTTGCTGTACAGTATTCAGTGAAGGAATTCTTTTCCTGACAAGGAAAAGAAGATCACTGTATCACCAAATCCATCATCAAAAAGAGGAATATTTTTTGAGACAGGATTGCTATTTATAAGAATGCTGACTGACATTAATTATCACTTAAAATCTGTATCAGCATTTCCATTTGGCATAAGAATTATGCCAGACATCTCCTTCAGCAGTAAGAAGAATGCAGTGTAACCTCCACGTTAGCTCCCCAGCGGTTGCTCCGCTGTAATCCACAGCCATATGTGGGTGCTGCCCTGGGACAGAAATGGAAGGTATTGCCCTCCGCTTTCAGAATCCCTTGATTTTCCAATTGGGTTTGCATGCTCAGGCCTTTGCTTTTGCTGCTCAACTCCACTTTATGAGCATGGCAGGATGATTTATTAAGGACTTCAAGAGGGAGACACAAGGGTCACCAGCCGCTCTGTGGTGCAGGGCTGGCCAAGCCCCCTCCCCGCCTGCTCTGAAGCCGCGAAGCCGCAATTGGTACAGCACGTGGAGGTGGCGCAGGAAGGCACTCACCCATTAAAATGCTTTCAGTGCTTGTCCCCGCGACTTAAATACAGGCTTTTGGTTTTCCAGGCAAGGGGGTTTAGAGATGTCCATCTCTTCCTCTGTTGGTTTGGCTTTTCTTCCTTTGCGCATTGTTATTCCTTACATTTCTTAAAGCTCCACAAATTGTAACCTTACAGTGAAGGCATGCTGGTAAATGATTTATAGAGGGTCCTACAAATCATGTCACAGAGAGTGCAACTCCTTCCCCCACAGCAACAGTCATCATTTCAGAGCAGCACAGTCTTCAAGGGAGCTAAGATGTCCTTTCCCTGCTGAGATTTAGGAAGCCAAACAGTAAAATGCAGCTAGAAGTGAGAGTAAACAAGCCACAATAACAACCTGGCATTTAAGTTTCAGCAGGGTTTAAGGTGGCCTCAGAGAAGCTCTTGCTTATCACTGAGATTCTATTATAGCAATAACACCCATCTGTATGTTGTTTTATTGCTTTTACAGATACATAAATATATAAATCATCAATATGGACATATGTCAGCAAGGAGTTAAAATTACTTCAAGGATGAAAAGGCAAGCAGAAATTTCTACCAGTTAAATGAACTGCAAAAATCCTCATTTTTAATTGTGGTCTTGGCTATACCCACCCAGTCAAGCCTCAGAGTGGTTGGAGCAGACCTGAGAGAACAGTTTGGCTCTGTCATACCAACCTTGGGATTTCAGCCAGAGAGCTCTCAGCATCACTCCACAAGGACATCACATATGAGGTTCTAAAGGGCATGTGGCAATGCCTAAGGGTACAAAAAATGTTTAAAAAACCCTCAACCCCCCAAGGCTTCCAAACATGGAGAAAGAATGTTCTTACCCCACTGCCCCCTTCAGCAGCTGGCGCAGCTCCCAGGCATCCATGTGTGCTTTGGTAGAGGCTACCAGGGTAGGAAGTGTGGGGGTCCAGCTTGGTCTTCTCTGGCTCTGGAGTATGGTGAATATTAAGAGCTTGTAAAATTGACTATGGTGCTGTCTCCTTTCCCTTGTTCTCTGTGTTGATGACTAAATCACAGAGTAATTCAGGCTGGGAGGGACTCAAGGATCATGTAGGGCAACATCTGCAAAAAGCAGCACCAATTAAATGAGGTTGTGCTGAGCCTTGTCCATATGAAGTCCTTATACTGGTGAGGATGGAGACCACAGGTTCTGTGGCCTCTTGATCCAGTGTTTAGACTTCCTTTCCTGTGAAAAAAAAGAAATCAAATATCTAATCCAAATTTCCCACATATCAACTTGTATCCATTGTTGCTTCTCCTATCCCCCTGCACCTCTCAGAAAAGTCCAGTTCAGATTTTAATTTGTCCAACCTTCAGACAGTGCTCCAGGTCAAAAAAAGCAAAGACCCATACCTTGACAGCTCTCTTGATTTTAGGGCTCCCAAAGAATTAATGCAATAAAGCCTCACAAGGAAACCAGTTCTGGTGCCTAGAAAGGAACAGTTTTTGTGCACTGAAACAACTGGATTAACATTGTAATTTAGACAAAATATTTTACCAAGGAAGTTGCCAAATAGTAGAAATGAAAGAGTTTTTTTGTTTTTTACTAAATTAAAAGATCTTCTGGGGCTAGGAAGGTGGATGTTTGTCACTAAGCTACACTCTCTTTAAAAGATCAAAACATTGCTAAGCTATAGACTAATGTCTTTGCAAGATGCACCATGTCCTTAATGGAAAAGTGAATTCTAGCCACTGTGATGCTCCATCTGATGAGGATACTTAGCTATGATCTTGTGGAATAAAGTGCTTTGTTATACTACAGCGAACCACTCTGCTAGTGCTGGGGATACGGTTAATGCAAGTACAGAGAAATTACACAGTCCCTGTTTTGACTTTGTGATTTCCTCTAATGGACACACAGCCTCCAGGCCAAGCGCTTGGAGAGTTTTGTGTCATGCCATTTTCTCCAATTATTAGCTAGGCTTTTCCTCCAAAGCACCTGGTGGCAGTGGCTCATTCACAAACCCAGCATTTACAGCAGGGAATTCAAG
Organism: Irena cyanogastra; assembly: GCA_013397155.1. NCBI lineage: Eukaryota > Metazoa > Chordata > Aves > Passeriformes > Irenidae > Irena > Irena cyanogastra. The sequence goes on from VWZV01001284.1 coordinate 371,059, forward strand.
GGGCTTGCCTCCTCCATCCAGAATCCTTCATTTCAATCCCATTTTCCTTTAATGCCACACTAGCCATTTTAACATATTAACTGATGTCACCTGCAAATGCAGGAAACAGCAAGGTCAACACCTCCCTGTGTGGGATTGCCTCTGGGTTTTGTTAGCTCAGCATTCATCCTCCAGCCCCGACTCCTTTTCCCTGCTTAAGGTCCCGCTTAAGCAGGGAAGGCAGTGAAGGCAGCGCACGGTGCCGCTGAGGCAGGTCAGCGCGGGCAGGGCCAGGCTGCTCCTGCCGGAAAACTGCTTTCCCAAAGTCTGCGGCGGGAGGGAGCGGGAGAGGCAAATTCCCCAGGGAAGCACACAGCGCAGCCCCGTGCATCAATTGCAGAGCCCTTGAATGGCAGTTCATAAGAAAGCCTTGCTGTTTCTGTACTGCTGATGCTGGCTTGGGGTTGGTTTGCCTTTTTGTTTGTTTTTCCAGTGAGAATGCCTGGGACAAAGGTATCTGAGAGACCAGAGGGACTGTCAGAGGTAAAGTCTTGGGTTCCAGTTATATACCTGTGCATTTTACTCATTGAATAAGTAAGGGCGGGGGTTTGATATAAATATTCAACACACATTCATATACACATACACACATACCTATAGAAAGAGACTGCTTTGTGCCACAGCCTCTCTTCCTGCTCTGTTGAAAACCCACTGAAGCCCCAGACAGAGCACAATGCTCTACTTCACCATTTAAATCTCTCTTCCTGTCAATCCACAGACTGTTTGTTTTCCCCACCCCTACTGAACCTGGCTTGTTATGTGGAGCTGAGTTATTGCAACGGTCTGGCTTCAAATCTGTCTTGGTTTTGTCCAGGCAATGAGGAAATGCATGCAAAAATAGTCTCCCAGGAAAACTGCCCGTGGAAAATTCAGCTTAAGGAGCATTAAAAGAATTTACTGCTGTCACGTGGAAACCAACAGGAGAAATTACATCTCCCACAGCAAGCTCCTTTTGGAGGCATTTCCATTCTGGTGAAGGGAGGGAATGTTCACCCAAACGAGGCCACCTCGGAAGCCAGGAGCTCCCTGCAGCAGGTGGCCATCCTTGCCCATCCACCAATGCCTCCCTTTCACTTGAGTGCTGTGAAAATCCAGTTGAGGCAATTCAGCTTTGGGAGGAAAGTCAGCAGCTGCTCTTTGCTAGCAGCTGTCATCTCCCAGCTGGTGTGAGGGACATTTCCCTGGAAGGCAGGGTGCTTCCTCCTAACCCCACCCCTGTGTTTCCTGCATCCACAAGCACTCTGCATCCAGAACTTTCTCCGTGTCCCCCCTGTCTCCTGGCAGTTTTCTGGTTGCTGCCTTTTGTCAGGCAGAACCCAGGATTTGCACTCCTCATTGACCAAGAGAAGGTCTTGAGGGGCTATTTTGTGTTCTTTCATCCAGGCACTTCTCTTTCCTAGCTCCCAGCCCAAAACTCAAGGGTAAACCAACACTCAGGACCACTGCCCTTGAGAACTGCCTGAGAGACCTGAGCTGGCCTGCTCTGTGTGGACAAGGGGTCTGAGCAGGATGGTGGGCAGGCAGCCTCTGCCAGCTGCAGCCTCTCATGGCTGTGTCCATGCTCTTTGAGCTGAGGTGAGGAGAAGACAGATAGGTATTTCTGCAAGGATTTTTTTTTTTTGGCAGGGTTTTCCTAAGGAGGGTATTCCGGTATGCATGGCTCTGGGACTGTGCACTGCTCCTTGCAGAGCTGGCCAGGGGCAGAGAGTGGTACACAGCCCTGAACACTTACTGTTCCCTCTGGCTGACATATAGGTACCCTGAAGACTTGGCAAGTTTGGATGCAGCCATCTTTTCCTGCTCCCCATTACTCCAAAGTCTTTGCAATTTTCATTTTGACTTTTTTCAGTCTCAAGCTCTTTTTCCAGCTTTACGTCATGCTTTCCATTTTGGAGATGTCAGACGATCTGTGATAAACTGACAGTATGTGCAGGAGCAGTGAGGAGACGAGGTCCATTTTAATGAGACAAACCATACTGGGTAGTGAAAACAGTGCCTCAACAAGCCTCTAGATCTTGCTTCTCTTTGCAAAGTGTCTTAACGGCACAAAAGGATTTTTACAGAAGTAAGGGAAGGCAATTCCCAAAACAGATTTCTTTCAGTAGCCACTGAAATGGAAAGTTACCACAGAGATTTGCGTGCTCCCCTTTAAGAGGTAAGCACAATCAGAAATCAGTATTCTCTCAGCTCCTGCAAACAGCCTGAAATATTTCTGAATAAACAGTGTGTTTGCTTGGGGTGCACCATTCACCCAGCAGATCCTGCATGCACTCTCCATTTCCTCTGTGGCCATCTGTAAGAGTCTAAACCACCAAACACAGGGGGTGAGAAGGGAGCAAAAAGAGACAGAGCTGGTGAGGGAGGACTAAACAGTGGCTGGACTTCAGTAAACAGAACACTGATAATAAATACAGAATGAAATTCTCAATATTATCATGCAGGTTCCCTGTGGAACTTAGTCACTGTGGCTTTGACCACCTCTTGAGAAGGCTATTGGTACAAACCCTGTCCACTGGCATTGAGATTTAATCCCATGAGCACTCCTCCGGTGGCAGGGGCAGAGTTTGGATGCTCATGAGCCAGGATGTGTGGAGACAGAGCACGGCTGAAGGCAAAGGTTGGGCACCACAGTGCTTTCCAGCCCATTGTCATTTCATGAAAGGACTAAGGTGCCTTTCATCACCTGTGCAGCATCATTATTCCCCATAGATGAAGAAGTCAAGTCAAAACAAAAGTTTTGGTGGTTACCATCTTGTATCCAGCACATAGGTAGGCAACTAAGTGCAAAGACAATTTGGTGTGCATTTCAGAGATGTATTAATTTTCTGACTCCCTGTGGAAATTACTGCTCGTTCTTAACTTCAAGAGACTCGATTAACGTGGCACGTGAAGCCAATCTCCATGGCTAAGTTATTAGTCTTTAGGGCAGACTGGGCTCATACTTCATGCTGGTTGCCAATACAATCCGGGTGAATTCTGGAGAAGTAATCACAGTTCAAACAGGGTCAGCTGTACAAGGCCAAGGCTATAGATGGCTATTTTCTGAGGCTTGCTGTAGTCAGGAATGCCAGTGATGCCTATTTCAGTTCAGAATCCTGCAGAAATCAGAAAGACATCTTCACTTAGGTCTTTACTTAAGGAATTTCTTACCATAGGATAGAATCACGAACTGCAAAATGATTATGTACAAACTTTCAGCAATTAAGCAATACACAAAATAATTTATGCATACTGGCTAAATGCAAAAGGCAGCTAGTCCTGTTCCAAGTGGCAGATAAAAGCACTCTTCCAATGGTTTATTTTTGACCGAGACACCACTAACATAATATGTTCTGCAGCATCTACAGAGAGTAATTTTTATGGAATATTTTTTAAATCTTGCTTTCCAGGGACGTACTTTTTTTTTTCTTTTTTTATCTAGTACTCTTTCCTAAGCTATTTTTGGACCCCAATGGATGAATTCTAAGATATCTGGACAACATTGGGAAAGAGTGAATAGATGAATAGGAGATGTAAAATATCCCAGCCTGCATAAGAGTTATCCAGTTCACTTTTCCTGTTCTCTATTGAAATGTGGATTTAGTGATGATTTGTTCAAGCCTGTGGAAAAGCTTATTTAGTTATGTATTAAAAAAAAAATCAAATGTTCTAATCTTAACTCATATTTCTGACTACAAATGACTCCTGTATTTTTTCAGCTTGGTCTGGAATATCTCTCCAAGGTAAGTATGGTCTCTTCTTGAGTTTGCTTTTTATTTGTAAAAGTCTGACACGTTTAAATAGCTGTAGGAAATTCTATGTAATCAGTGGTGAGAGGATATTCACTAAGTTTTAAAGGCCTGATTAAAACAAACAAGGAAAATGGTCAACATAACTTGATGGTCATTCCAAGTATTAATTTTGACTTCAGCAGTACTAGATACTACCAGAAAAAAATTGTAAATATTGCATTTAAGAAAAAGAAAGTGTGATCTTAGAAAACAGATGCAGATTTCTCCATATCTCTGCGAGTATCCAATGTTTACACATCTGATTGATAGCTTTAGCGTGATTTATTCACTTTCAGATCTTTAAGTGAGACAACAAAACAACACCAAAATTTCCTGTTTCTCGTCAGTGAGTAGGTGGTATCCATCATGGTGAGGGTGGCCTGCAAAGGCACAGACAGCTCTAGGGACAGGTACCTTTTCAGACTGAGGTGAATGGAGTAAGGCAACAACAAAAGCTTTGACTTCCATCCATCTGGACAGCAAACAAATGAAACAAACAGAGCAGGTGGGCACACACAACAATACCCAGACAGGGCAGGGCAGTATCAGATCAGTGCCTCACCAAAGCAATCGCAGGGTAGCAGCAGTGGGATGGATGTGTTCCTTCAGTGCTCTGAGCTGCCAGACCTCGCACTCCTCTCCAGACAGCTCACACAGAAATCTGCAACAAGGGCTTCTTCTGCACTATGGAGCCCCCTTGTTGCTCCTTTAAGGATCCTGACTGTTGTTAGCAGCAGCTTGAGGGCAAAAAAGCCCAGGCCTTTGGGTGCCATAGATCTTCTCTACATCCGTGAAACAGCCAGAAAATGCTAGAGGCCATATGGAGTACAGCCAGTGAGAGCTACTGCCCAGGACCCTAAAAACAGCTGCGTAAATGAGTTAACAGCATCACAACAAACACCTGCTTGTGCTTTCTGTGCCTCAGTGTGGGCACTGCATCCACATTTGTGCCACCTTGTACAACCAGGCACCAGAGACTGCAGTAAAACCAGTTATTTGTCACCCCTTCTGAGGCAGGTGGTTGCCTCACTAAAGCAGCAGAGCAGCTTGGACGGGCTCCTTGGCCCCCACTTCCAGGAGGGAGCCTCTGCCATTTGCCCCCACACCAACAGCAAACAAGATATGCAAAAAGCACCAGCAGCACAGAGATTAGAAAGATGTGTCAAAAAAAGCTTCCTGGTCTCCTGCACAGTGGACCCAGATCTTTGCTGGGTTTGAAGCCCTAAAAGGAGTTCTCTGTGTTCTGGTACTGCTTGAGCCTCCACAAAGGAGATGAAAAGGAGGAATAAAACATCTGAACAGCCCAATCTGGTCTGAACTGCATGCATTCATTACGGCAAAGACGGATTTCTTAAGGTTCCTCCTCCGTATCCTCCTCCTCAGTGGTAGCAGCAAGAAGCTTGACACTCCAATTACAGGATATTCACATTAAACAGAGAAGAGGGACAGCTAGCTAGTGGCAGACATTTAGGATATGGCACCCAAAGCTCCATGCAGCCAGCAGAAACCTGAAGGAACAGATTAAAACTACTCTAATGGCCCAGCTCCTTGCAATGCTTTGTTATAGACTTAAATTAGCTCCAAGCCATCGTGTTACCCATGACTCAAATCAGGGTCCAAATGTACTCGCTTCACCAAAGCTACTGCGAAATGGCACCAGTGTTCTGGAGGCTGGAAAGGGGCCCTGTTGTGTGGGGCTGCTTTTGCAGTACAGCATTGGGAAATGCTTTTTCCATGCTTTTTTCCCTCCAGGTATGCCATTTGGCTGTACCTCATCTCTGAGTCCCTCAGCACAGGGTTTCAGGCCAGGAGTGGGTGCTCACTCTACTCATTTACAAAACCATGAGGATGAAATCCATTCAAAGGCTTGTGCAAAAGCATTTGATGTTTGTGGCTCAGAGACCGCTTTTTCCTTTCAAACTTGAGAAAAGTTTTTGTCTTTTTTCCCCTCCAATGGAAATGGTAATGCAGGCTAAGAAAAATGTCATTAATAATACAAACTGGGGGCCTTTGGGAGGATATTTTAGTTTTGAAAAGTGACTACTCTGCATGAATATATCATGCCATCAGAAGTTTTTCTGCATTGTCTTGACTCTTCACATATGTATATATTTATCTTCTGCCAGACACGGTCTTTATCCTTATTTAAATAGGGTATAATTATAGATGCCTACTTAAATTACAAGAAATAAATAGAAATTCATCTATTCAATAGGCATTTTCCTAGGAAAAAATGTTTTCCTCCAGATATTGGTTTTCTTCAGGGTTTTTTCCTCTCTATTTTTAATTTAAAGCTACTTCTCTTATGTTTTATTCACCTGTTTTCATTAGGTAAAGGAATGCCTTGGCATGAAAACCTGTCCTGAATCCACTGCCTGCTTGACAGATAGATATAAAGACTTGAAACATGAGAGGAAAAGCAGATGGTTGCAAGGGGAAAAAAAAAACCTTAAACAAAAGAAAGGAATTAAACCTAGCATAGGCACATGTATTAATACTTTGTGAGTGCCATTGCATATGCTGGTAAGACTGACAGACCTCAACAATGGATCTCCACCACCTTCCAAAAAGGCAGAACCCTCTTTTTATCTCCAGATTGATCCTGACCAGTTTGTTGCAAGTAGTTACTGCTTGAATTTCAAATATTGAGTGCTGGTATTTGTGATTGGTCCCGCAGTGTAAATCACATGCTAATGTTTCTCTGTCTTGACTGGATGAGAATAAACATAATAATCAGGAAGAGGCCTTGAAGAAGCCACTGTGGCTTTAAATCTCTCAGGGAGCAGCAGCAGTTTAGGGAGAAGTGACTGATAAAGAGGATTAGGGAGTTCTAGAAAATTTAAAGCCCGTTCCTTTCTGGCCCACACAGGCTCTGCCCAAGGCATCATCGCCAGGAAAATTAGGCTGCTGTGAAATTTATTGCCAGGGTGCAGAATTTACATTTCAATTTCTCCTGTCACAGCTTGGGCTGCGGTCAGATTCTCTCTGCCTACCTCCCCTGCTGCTGCACCCTGCACCCCTCACCCTGGCACAAGCACTGGGCCCCCGCTTCCCCCGCACTCTTTACAGGGGCTGGAGACAACTGCAAAGGCCTTTTCTGAAAGTTTGAGGAGAGCAAGGCTGGCTGGGAGGCATTGCAGAGGATGGCTGCTGTTGCTTTTCACTATGTTGTTGTCCTGGTGGCCAAGCAAGGGCTTATTTTCTCGCCCCTACAGAAATTCAATGTAGTTGAATGTTTGGACTGTCAATAATCTCAGGGATTACCTGTGAAGAGGTAGTCACGAGCCAAGGCAGGTGATGACTGTCTCTAGATTTGTGGGAAAGGACCCATAATCCTCTTCCAAGTGTCTGTGGGGCTCTGCTGGGCTTCACAGTGAAGTATGGCTCAGGTGATACCAAAGTGCTTCCATCCTGTGGGGAGGGACAGGGGGCACAGCAAGTCCTGAAGGCATCATCTGAGAAACTGAAGAAGAAAAAGAAAAGGAAATAGAATACTTGGAGGGAGAAGAATAAAAATAGTGAGAAATGGCAGAGTGCAAAATAATAAGATTGCTGAAGACAAATCAATTCCGGAGAGTACTTGGTTGAACTTTTTAACAGGCACTCACTGCCCCTTTGTGGTCTCTGTTATTCTCCTTGTCAAAGAGGTCCCTAGCAGGAAGGTTTGCAGAAATGATGATCATTATCTGGATATTCATAAACATCCAGTACAGTGCCAAGCAAAGGACAGAAACAGACTGTATCACCTCTGGGTCTGAATGGAATTAGCCAAGAAAGCTTGAAATTAGCAATGTGTTCCTTTGTGGCAAAGTCTAAGTCCTAACACTGATGTCATGACTAGCTGAAATTATGTCTAAATTAGAGAAGAAAAAAAAAAGCCCAACTTCCTCAGAGCTGTTTTGCAACTGTAAATGAGGCATAATTGTATCACCTAGGAACTATGATAAACTGTTATTAGCATTTGAGTTGTGTTTCCCGTAGAAATCCAGGAGGGCTTTTTACCCTGGATTAGGGGTCCCTCCTGACACTTGAATAGGAAGTGCATATGGAAACGGAGTTGTCCAGGGTGTCACCACCTTGAGGTGAAGGATAGCCTGAGGTGCAAGGGTGGAGAATAAATGTTACTGCAAGAAAAGCTGCTGAATTTCCTTTTGAGAGACTGATAATCCCACAGGCTTCTGCAGAAGCAGCTTTTGATTATCATTGCTGATGATATTAGAGGACATCTCTGGAGTCTGTCCTTTAAAAAATGTTTCCCCAGTGCTACTTGAAAACATATGGGTTGGGAACTGAAGTGAAAAACTGATGTTTTACTAACTCTCTTGGCGTGATGGAGGCTTAGAAAATGATGTGCCGGATACTGGAGATGCATTTTTAACAGTAAATGAAACCAGACTGCATAAAATCTCAAAATACTAGATCGATAAATGCAGATGAGAAAAGAAGTTGGAACAAGAAAAAGGGACTGATTAAAGAACCAAATGAGAAAAGATGGATCAGACCTAGAGCTGGCTAGCTTTAGCGGGTCCATTCCGAGCTGCATGAACTCATGGAAGATCTAGATGTACACTAGCAGTTTATATACAGGGTTGGAGTAAACCAGGCCATTTTCAAGTGCAGCAACATCCTGAGCGCTTTATCAAGTAGTAGGATGGGCAAGCAATTTGGAAGGTAACAAATCTGAGGGGAAAAGACAGAGAGGCGGAGTCAGTGCCAGTGTATCTTCCTAACTCCAGTTACTGCACCAGCAATGCCTGGCTTCGAAGGAAGCACATCTCCATGGGTCACTGTTAGCTATCAGGAAAGCAAAAAAGGGCAAAGAGAGGAAAGAGGAAGGCTTCATGTCCTAGCTGACCAGGCTTTATCAGTCTGGTATCTTGGGAAACTGGTATATAGTTACATTATTTAAAACAGAACACTTGGAGAGAAGTTCATGCTCTCTTTCCAGTGGCTCTTCTCTGAACAACTTAAATTTCATTCCAAACAACATGCACTAACCTCCAGAAGATGTTTTATAGCAGAACAAGTGTGCTCTGTGCTTAAGTTAGATTAGGTTACTTTTGCTAGTTTAGCAGGGTATTTTAAAAAATAAAATTAAAAAGCGTTACTCTGCTACTGCTTCAGAGGATACATTATGCTAACTGCTGGCTTTAAACAAGGTAGAAAATTTCACCCCTTCAGCTCCACAACCTGTGAAAAAATTAATACATTTTGATTGTTTCAGAAGAGCTTTTGAGGAAAAAAACTACTTTGGTAAAGTGTAGAATCTCTTGACTGGGCTTGTGGCTTTGAGCTCCCCCCCAGAAATTACTGATATTGTAAATTTACTGAAGTAAAAAAGCATCCCATTTCAGTGCCTTTCCCCTCTACTTCTCTGTCTCTTTTAGTCACCACACACATACCCACAGGAAAAGTCAGATGACCAGCAGATTTTTTGCCAGACAGGTGCTACAAAATTCCTGGTGAACTTCAGTAGGTTTTGATGTGCTCTTAAGAAAAAAGTAAACTCTGCTGAGGTTACTCAGCACCAATTATTTCTGCATCAGTACAGGCAAGCTCTCAATCTGCTCCTTTCCTGTAAATAGGTCAGATATTTTGACCTCTGGAAAAGATTTTTTAAATGTCAGAACTTACATTTTTGCTGTATGGTGGCTACAGTGTCTGTTGAAGCTGTGAAGTTCTGCAGCACCCTAAAGAAATGTTAAATCACAAAGACAGCTTTCATTCTTAGCCACAATCAGTTAACATAATCTATTTTTCAGTTTTCCCAGGCCCTCTTTACAGTCTCTAGCTAGTACCTTAACCTCTTTTCCAAAAACCAACATAACTAAAAAAACCACTTAATATCACTCTCAGTTCTTATAGAAATCAGGATAAGTTTTGCATTTGTCTACACAAAGAAGTTTTATTTCAGTGACTTGAGGTGCTAGGGTTTTTCCAGTTGTGACTCAAGCCATGATTTCCCATTGAAATAAGCTTTTATCCTTTTTCCAAGAGAAAGATTGTGTTATGAGAAAATTCAAATTATTTTATTCTAGAAGCTGTCTAATTAAATTGAACAATAAAAATTGTTATCCTTTATGACCGCCAAGCAATTAAGTGACCTGGTGATAGGGAATTAAGTCAGTTCTCTTCCTTTGAAATGACAGCTGAAATAGGAGAGGCGCTGCTCTTTGTCTACCGTGTGCGTGCTGGAGAGGAGGCAGAGGGGGAAGGATGGAAATGGAATAATACACAATCAGAAAAATCTTATCCCTGTTGCAACTGCAGAATTGTTTCCCATTAACTTTCCTAAGGGCAGAATTTTCCTCATTGTGTCTCATCTTCTAGGACAGCCTCATAAGCAAACAAACAAACAAGAAAAAGACCCAACAAACCTCCTTGCATCTACTACAATTTATATTATTCCCCAAACTGTTAATCTAAAATGCCCATTGAGTATATTGTGGTGCCTTTCTCTTTCTTTTTTCTTTGGCATTGCTTGGTGTAAATGACAGTATAGCAAGAAGAGTCCATGCTAGCTTATTGAAGGTGTATGCCAATGAACTCGTAATTCCAAAATGACACGGTGGGAAGTGGACTGGGGACACTGGGTTTAAAACCCGAAACATCCAAAGTACCAGAGCTGTGGCAAATTCACCAGCATTATAGACCACAGCCTCTCCATCAAAGACATGACATACAGCCTCGGGGCCTGGTGACAATGTCGCTGCATAGAAAGTTTCCCCTTTTACATCACTACAACTATCTTAATTATAGGAACTTAATTCCACTGGCATACAGTTGCTTTCATGCAGTGATAAAAGCACCCAAGGTGACACAATCCAAGATGAAAAAGGGATACACATAGGGAAATTAGTGATTCTGTTTGGGACATTATATTGGCATGACTATTTTTTTAGAAGAATTGTGCCCCGTCTAATGCCTTTTCCAGGTCATCCAATCTTTGGGTGGCTGTTGATTATACAGCCCTGTGTGATAGGACCATTGTGTATTAAGCATCAGTAAGTACTTGCCTATCCGACAAAAGTATATACAAAAATCAATTCTATACAAATTATCTCAATAAATTGGCTGAAAGCTTGTAAGATGTAACAAAAGGATATTTAAAAAAGCACCTATTTTGGTGTCACTTACCCATTAGAATAAGATATTTATCACAGGATATCTCATTGCATGGTGGTTTTGTTTCCTTCTCCCCAGACTGCCATAACTGTGATCTTCCACTGGACGCCCTTCGGTAAGGAAAAAAGTCATTACCAACTGCCCCTCGTTGCATGGCAGTGTCCATCTGGAACAAAGTTTCTCTCAGCCTGCATAAATTTGGTCTAACTATTAATTACTGTAATTAATTAACCTCTACGAGTAGAAAAATATGAAAACAAGCTAAAGAACAAGACAGTTTCATGCCAAAGATGTTTCTACAGCAGCTGAATACTGTGCCTTCGCACTACAGTTGTAAAAGTTCCTGGGTTTGTAGCTTTCCTTGTTGATGGTGGCATTAATAATTTCCAACAGTGACAGATTTCAGAGTGTCAAAAGAATTAGAGCTGTAGTGTCAGAAAACAGGAACATAAGCCATGCACCGCAAATGCAGAGCTTTTTAAATGTGTTTAGATTTTAAATCCTTTTAAGGGATAGCATTGCAGGCTTCAAGTGCCCTAGCAAATCATTAATGATAATATGAAATCCCAGCAGAATTATAGCAGCTATTTCACCATGAACTTGGCCATCCAACCATGTAAAAAGAGTCCTTTCCACCTCTGAGTCATTATTCATTACAAAAAAAGCCCATCATCTTTCCACCAATCTAGCAAGGTAGCAGGAGAGACTAAAACTAGAAGAGCGACCCATATTGTCTGTATACCTTAACAGTAAGAAACACTGGACAAATTCACACAAGAAAAATTCTTCCAGTACTACTAAATGCCTCAAGAAGTTGGTGAGATGCAAGTAGGTGCAATCTGGAAAAGTCCTTGGAAGGAGGATCTCTGTGTTTGTCCCGTTCTCATGTGCATTTCATAGGCATCCATTGTTGGCAGCTCTCAATTTCTTCTGGAATTGTGTTCAAGACAGCAACTTTGGGGGAAAACTGTAATTACTGGTCTATTATTAGATACTGTAATTTTGCCAGAAGGCCAGAAGTTGCAATAAATCAGCTTTAGTACTATCTGTTGTCTCCAAACAAGTAGAGGGACAGATAATGTAGTTATATTAGAAGACATTATTATCCAAAGTGTTGCTTATTGACAGTGTAATTTTTATTGCATGGCAAAGGTTAACATCTTTAGGTAGTTCAAAGGACCCAAAGGGTAAAAAATTACCAAGAATTCATCTATTCAGCATAGATATGAAACCATCAGAAAAGACAGTCAGTATGGTGCTAGCACCCTCTGACCTAGATGATAGATTTGATTTGGCAAAGCTTTGGTTGTCATTAATGGTGGACAGACACTGAGGGCTGAAAAAAAGTGCTAGCTTATTATTCTGCAGCTGAAATGTAGCTCTTGGTAACAAGATTCACGAGTCTCAGATTCCTACTGGAAACTGAGCTGTGATTCATTTTGGGAAACTGCAAGAATATTTTTATTTCAGGTTATCTTACTGTTTTACCTAGAAATAATCCACCCAGACTTCTTTTCAATTAAACAGAGGAAGAAAATTGAACGAAAATAGCAATCGATATGGAGAAAAAAAATGGGACATTCTTCCACAGCTTTTTCTTCCAGGCACAGACCGCTCTTATGGGCATCAGACTTGACAGTCTATGCTGGATCCTTCAGGACAATTTAATCTCAGAGGAGAGTGCACCTACCCACTTACTTAGTGATGCTTAAGTGAGCAAACCATTTCACTGGTACTGCAGTACATTTGCTTTTGATTGGTCTCCAGGATTCATTAAAGCATTTTGGGTATGTTTTAAACCATCTCCACGTTCTAGATCCAAGATAATCTTGGTGTCTGTCGCATGATGGGAAAAGAGGAAAAGACACACCACACCAGACAAACAGTTCAATACTGTGAGTTTTGAGATAATGGTGCTCTGTCATTTTGGCCCTAAAGTTTTATTCCGACTAGGCTGATGTTCTATCATGTCATTCTATTATCTCACATTCTATCACTTCATCACTGTTTAGTGTTTTATTCTCCATAAGGTTCAGTGGTATTCCATCACTGCTCATTCCCCAGCTTGGCTCTGCATTCTGCAGAAGAGTGTTTTATGTTCACCACCATTTAAATATATTGAAGCTTCCTCTTCTTGTGGGAGGAGAAGTGGGGGCTAGAAATGTCCAGCTGACCTTCTCTTTGCCTCTCTCACTTCTCATCTAATTCATTTTCTGCATTGGTCTGACAGAGCCTGAGATAGTGGCACTTCGGGCCACATTGCAAGACCCATCTATTATTATGTCTTTTACCAAAGAGGCTGATTTGAAGGGGCATGAAGTTTTGCGAGGCTTCTGAAGTGTTGAATTGACTTTTCTGTCACTTTTGCTACATTTTAGTTTCCATGAGTTACAGCACTGATGGAAATATCCTTATAGTCTATGATAGGCAGACTCTATAAATAGCACATTAAAGAAATGGAAATATTTTTAAAAATTAATTTTTAAAAAACAGACAATATATGTAATAACAAAAAAAGCCTACTGCAGTTTTCTTTTTAGCAAAAGACATGTAGTAAGAAGGGAAACTATGCAGTTTAATTTTCTCCTTGGTATTAGCTCTCATAGTATTTGCCAGTAATGGCAACATTATAATTTGTAGAATTAATTAATGATCTGGCATCTGATTTTGATTCATTAATGCTTAAGCCAGCTAAGTCTCAATTATCCTCTGGACTATTTATTCCTTAACAAGCTTTTAGCTAATGTGATTTTAAAAATATGAAAATAGGTTTTAACTTGCCTTTAAGACGCAGCAATATTTTAACACTCCTCTCTAAAATAAAGGAACCTTCATATTTCTTGTTCTATTATAGTTACATTCAAAATTAGACTAGGGGATTTGCAATGTATTCACTAAATATATATTATATTCATATGTACCTGGAACCTGACTTCAATTTAGTCTTGATTAAAAAATGTACTGAATTGGAAACTGTGTAATAAAGGATGCCTAAATCATACTGACCCAGAATATCTCACTCTCTCAGACAGTTAGCAAATAAGTGCACAAGCAAGCAGATGATACAAGAATTCAAAATTAATTCTATTCTCAGAGGATGCATAGACTAGGAGATAGCATCTGATTCTATCTGCAGAGGTGTAAATCCAGAGTAACACCTTGGCTAAAGTCTCCTTACCCTGAACTTGATTGCTTATCCTGCAAATGATCAGAATTGGACTCTGCTGTGCCCAAGGCTAGGTCACAGTAGCTGAAATATCCAGTTCTACTTCATGACATTTTTGTGATGCAACTGAAAGTATCTACCAATTTCCAGGTATTTATTATTTATAACTATTCAATTTACCAAATGTAAGGACTCCTGGTATTTTCTCCAAATTACTGATATTTTTAAAAGTTCAATCACCACATCATTTAGGAAAGTCTGCCCAATGCAGTTGTGACTTGTGTTGCGATTGTGTTATGACGGGGCATTCAGGAACGGCATACCTTTCATTTGGGATTGTCAGGCACCAGTTCAGAGCTGAGTTGAACTGATCTTGAGAAGATGCTTCTATTGCTGGGCTCTGACATGATGGTCCTGCCTGTCATCACTGCACCTTATCCTTGCTTACATCAAAGCTGAAATGCATAATTACAAAGATGGGTAAATAAATGAATTATGGGTGTTTTAACCAAATAATCATAGATAATTACTTTAGTTACTGAGATTTGTTTTTGAAAGTATCTTCTTAAAAATTTCAGGCATTATGCAAATGGTAGAAAATACCATTTTCTAAGCTATCAGTGCTGCAGTACATGGAAAAAAGCCCCATCTTCTCCTGAAACCGTGCCTCCTTCTCCTAAGAAGTCATTCAGTGGCTTCCCAATACTGCATGTCAATGTAACACCATTGGTATCAATGTGTTTTTTCTCAGTTCATACTGCTGTGACAGCCAGAGCCTTCCCCACCCTTCTCATCAAAAAATACCTGAGATAAATATCCAAGAGTATCTTCCTTCCCATTTTCATATCAGTAAGTCTGGCTCCTTTCAGTCCAAGATGGGAAGTCAGTCCCAACTTTTAATGCATGAGCTGTAATGCCAGCTCCCTTGAAACCCAAGGAGCCCTTAGCTCAGCCAGTTCCCACATAGCTATCCCAAAATTACTGAGTTGGGGACTGCTGTCTATGGGTTTAAAAATCAAAACCCATTTACTGAGTCAGATCCTCTGGCCCACTGAATCCATGCTGCAATGCTCCAGGGACACAACGCAGCTTATAAAAAAAATAAATCTAGCTTATGTGGCCAGCACAGAACTCCTGGGTGGTCACAAAACCAGCTATCAGAGTCATACCAGAGGCAACAAACAAAAGAATCAATCTCCAGTTACTGCCGCACGAGGAAAAGCCCAAGATACCTGCGTTGTTATGGCAAGAGTTCATTTGGGCTGAGAGGTAAACAGAGACAGCTGAGCCGGATCTCCAGAGCTGGGGCTGGACGGCTGGAAGCACCAGCTTTCTCAATTGCTTAGAGTAAAGGATTGAGTTGATAAATCAGAGCAGCCCTGATCGCTTTTAATCAACTGAATGAGGAGGAAGGAGGGGAGGTGGAGGCTTGGGAAGAAAAATATGTAAAGCTTAAAAAGTTCCAGCTGCTGTTCTCTAATGGAGTCTCGTTCCTCATGAACGGTGGAATGGTTAGGCCACCTGGTGGCAAATAGCAAACCAACAACCTTTGCAATTTCCAAGCTACACCAAATGCCCGAAGGATCAGAGAGCTCTGGGAACTGTCAAAGGCTGGGAGCTTTTCACACCCGGGTGGCTGCTATGCAGCCGCTGCTGGGAGACAGCAGCCAGCAAAGGCTGCCATCAGCCACTCCACAGGTGCAACGCAGAACAGCTGACCTGGTGTCTGGCCAATTTCTGCCAGACAGCTGCCTCCATCACCAAATCTTCCACCACAGCCAGCCTCTCCCTCACCTCAGGATGGAGGCAAAGGAGAAAGCAGCCCAGGAGAAAGGAGCTGAACTTAGCTTGTAGCTTGTGAAGAAGTAGTCAATGGCTCAGTGTTCCAGTGCACATTGGTGAAAAGTGGTGTCCTTCAAGGGCCCATACTGGGACCAGTACTGTTCAGTAGCTTCATCAGCAACATTGACAGGGGGGTTTGAGTGCACCCTCAGCAAATTTGCAGATGACACCACACTGAGTGCTGTGGTTGACACACCTGAAGGACAAGACACATGGATCTCGACAAGTTTGAGAAGTAGACACATGGGAATCTCACATCATTTAGCAAGACCAAGTGCAAGGTGCTGCACTTAGATCAGGGTAACTCCTGGTACCAATCAACACAGGCTGAGGGATAAACAGATCGAGAGCAGCCCTGGACTTGGTGCTGTTGGATGAAAAGCTGAACATAATCTAGCAATGTGC
This sequence comes from Irena cyanogastra, assembly GCA_013397155.1. NCBI lineage: Eukaryota > Metazoa > Chordata > Aves > Passeriformes > Irenidae > Irena > Irena cyanogastra. The sequence continues at coordinate 387,406 of VWZV01001284.1, forward strand.
ACTCACAGCCCAGAAAGCCAAATATGTCCTGGGCTGCATCCAGAGCAGCACAGCCAGCAGGGTGAGGGAGGGGATTCTTCCCCTCTGCTCTGCTCTGCTGAGACCTCACCTGGAGTGCTGTGTCCAGCTCTGGAGTAAAGACATGGACCTGTTGGAGTGAGTTCAGCAGAGGGACACAAAATTATCAGAATGCTGGAGCACCTCTCATATGAGGAAAGGCTGAGAGCTGGGGTTGTTCAGCCTGGAGAAGAGAAAGCTCTGTGGAGACCTTGTTGTGGCCCTTGAGTACTTAAAGCAGCCCTATAAAAGGCTGGGGATAAACTTCTTACCAAGCTCTGTTGTGATGGGAAAAGGGGTAACAGTTTTAAACTAAAAGACAGTAGATTTATAAGGAAGAAGTGTTTTACAATGAGGGTGGTAAAACACTGGAACAGGTTGCCCAGAGAGGTGGTGGATGCTCCTTTCCTGGAAACACTTAAGCTCAGGTTGGACCAGGCTCTGAGCAACCTGATCTAGAAGAACATGTCCTTACTCATTGTATGAAAGTTGGATTAGATGACCTTTAAAGATGACCTTCCAACACAAACCATTCAATGATTCTATGATTCTAAGTAGGAGCCTGACATGATGCTTGTTAAGAGTCTGAATGAGGAGTCTGTCCCTATCGGGTCCCTGCAGAGTCAGGTCTATGCAGGTAAATCAAGTGAAGCTCATGTGAAAGGCTGTGATTATACATTTCAGAGGACTGTGCAGCCCTTCAGAAAGGCCTTGACAACTTGGAGAGATGGACAGAGAAGAAGCATCTGAAATCCAACAAAGGCAAATGCAGGGTCCTGCACTTGGAAAAGAATAACCCCATGCACCAGAACAGGCTGGGGGATGATCTGATGGAAAGCAGCTCTGCAGAGAAAGACTTGGGTGTCCTGGTGCACAGCAAGCCTTCCATGAGCCAGCAGTGTCCTTGTGGCCAAGGCAGCCAGTGGTATCCTGGGGTGCATTAGGAAGAGCATTGCCAGCTGGTGGAGGGATTGGATCCTGCCCCTGTGCTCAGCCCTGGTGAGGCACATCTGGAGTGCTGTGTCCAGGTCTGGGCTCCTCAGCACCAGAGGGACATGGAGATCCTGGAGTGGGTCCAGCAGAGGCCACAAGGGTGATGAGTGGACTGGAGCATCTCCTACAAGGAAAGGCTGAGGGAGCTGGGGCTGTTCAGCCTCGAGAAGAGATGGCAGAGAGGGGAACTCAATGTTTATAAGCATCTGAAGGAAGGGTGTCAAGGGGATGGAGTCAGGCTCTGCTCAGTGATGCCCAGCAATAGGACAAGAGGCAACAGACAGAACTGATGCAGAAGGTTCCACCTGAACATGAGGAAGAACTTTTTTACTGTGCAGGTGACTGAGCACTGGAACAGATTGCCCAGAGAGATTGTGGAGTCTCGCTCACTGGAGATACTCAAGAGCCCTCTGGATGCAATTCCTGTGATGTTTGCTCAGGATGACCCTGCTTGAGCAGGGGGGAGGGACCAGATGAATCACTGTGGTCCCTTCCAGCCTGACCCAGATTCTGTTATCTGGAATTCATAGTTCAACAAATGTGCTACAATATTGTTTTCATTTCTGTGCCTGCAAATTGCTTCTTCCAGCAAATCTACTCACCGGAAGTATTGCAAAGTATCAAACATAAAAAGGAAGTACATGGAAGATGGCAAACCTGTTGAAGGTTTCTTTTCCAGAAGCACTTCTAAGTACTCATCTTTAATATCCAAGAATTTAGCTGAGCAGGACAGTGGTTTACTGCTAGAGGGTACTCACAGATGGGTTCAGTACAGGCAAAAAAATATAAATAAAAATCTGTTTGAAAATGTAATAATTCTTAAATAAAGTACTGTCAGTTGTTTTCTCCAGTTTTGTCTACTGTATTTTTAGTATAAGCCTAGTGAAAACGAGTATGCAAGTCCAGTAGCTGCTGCTCTACTGAGCATTGCTTCTGGTAGCTCTCTCTTTGCTGTTCTTCCCTCATTCCTTCACTGCATTCCCTGACAGTTGAAAACTCACCAGACTTGTGACTCACATTTTAATCTTATCCAAGTCACAATGTTTATTTCACAGGATGTCCAATTAAACGTCAATTCAACCTGCTCTGGAGTTGTTTCCTTCCCCTCTGGTGATTAGTATAACCTGAATAACGTAGGAAATAAAGAAAAAAAAGGGCAGTAAACAACTCCAGTGACATCAAGAAACCAAGCTGAAACTTTTCCCACAGAAGACAAAGGAGGAAGGCGATGCATAAGAATGTTAACATGGGTCATACTTTCTAGTGTTCTGACTGTGAAGAATAGAAAGGAAAATTATGTTACCTTAGGGTGAGTTATGGGCCCCCTTTAAGCCTGGGGAAACATGAGTAGGTGTGGGGCTGTGCAAGCCACACAAAGTGAGATAAAATCTCTGTCTACATTTTGCCTGTGCTTTGAAATGCCCACTGTTGCCCTTCATTGAAGCCAGTGTGAATACACCACTTCCTTGCATCCTGCCTCCAATGCAGGTACTGAAGCTCTGTGGTCTCAAACTGAAGAAGCAGACCCCCACCTACCAGGCGCTGCACACTACTGTACAGAAGCCCTAAAAAAATACCATCCATCAGCTCATTGATTGACTGAAGGGGAATCTTATCATGACAGAGACTTGCATACTTTCTCGGGGCTTTCTTTTCATCTTCATTCAGGCATGTCAAGTGCCACATGATGCACGTAAATGTAATTCTACTTGTCTGCTCCAGATGTAGCCTTCTGGAGCATACCAGGCTTACACTGGAGGCTTGGAAATGGAGGTAGGGTTCTGCATAAAACAAGGGGCTGCTTTTCAAAATAAGAGAGAAAATTGAACTAAACTTTCAAATGTTATCTGGTCTTTGAAAAGCCACCAATGGAAAACCTCTTGGGAAACATCAAATTTTGGTGAAGCTGCGCAAAAATGGAGCTCAGAGTCATCCTTCTTCCTAGCTTGTTCAGCTTCTGAATCAATGCCAGCTGAGAGTGGAGTATCACCAGTTACTCAGGGGAAATACCCTGGTTTCAGGATGAAACTTTGCTCACTGGAGGACACTCAACATACATGCAAGCATGGGCAGCTCTATTGGAGAAATCTCTTCTCAACACAAGCATTCAAAACAAAAAGTGCCACTGGTTCCTCACTCTACAAAAGCCTCATGTGTTAGTTCCCGAGGAGGGGCCATGCTGTGTCTCTGGCTTTTCTGTGTGCGCACCAGGACAAACTGTGAGTAGGGACTCATGGGGGTAGCTGAGGGGTGCTGGGGGTCCTGCAGAGCCAAGCAAAACTATGCCAAGGAGCCCAAGTCCACGGGCACATTGTGGAGCAGCTCTCTCAAGAAGCCAGATGTTCTCTCCAGTTTGCAAAGGGAGCATTTTTGTGACTTAGGGAGAAATATTTCCCTCTGAGCTCCTGCTGTGACCGTGCTCATTACTCTGAGCTGCGTCTAAGTGGCAATACAAGTTGCTCCTCACAAAACGTGCCCTGTGCCTGCCCACTTTCTTTTTTCTTTTTTTTTTTTTTTTTTAATTTATGTGAGGTTTGGGACTTGACTTTTTTTGGCAATAACATTGTAAAATTCTTTCCAAAGAAATTTTCAGTGTGCCTTGCTGGGACTTTCTAAAAAATATAGATTAATTGTGATAATTATATTTCCCTCTGAGTGATTTCTTTGATAAATGGGTCTAGTTAGGACTTTCAATTAAGCACCAAACCCTGCTGTGAAGTCAGACTGAGCTTCATGTTGCAGGCATTTATTGCCTCATTTACACAGAGACAATCTGAATTATTTTACATTACACTGTTTTCTTTATCTGTCTTTTTTTACACAGGTATTAGAATTCCTATTAACCCTTCTATCAGGGAGCCAATTAAAAAGGTATGGTCAAGCAACTTTTAATTATTTTGTTACAGTTTAAATAAGCCTCCTGGAAGCAGGGAACTTAAAATCTTTCTCTCATCTGTACTGCAATGCATAAACCTATTGGTTTGTTACTGTGCAGATTCTCACAGTCTCCAAGTTATAAAAATATATGAAAATAATACAAAGTGGGGAAGAACAGACAACTACCACAATGTTTTGATGAATGGTGGTAATATGCAACAATCCTGGGAACAGAAGCTTTTATGTTTTCGCACTGTCCAAAATTGTGAGTAAATGGTAACCACAGCTTGGAGAATTTCAGTTATCAGTTGTGCACTCCACCTTTAAGGTTACTGTGTTTTAAGTTATATCCATGCACTTAAGCAGCGTTGCATGGTCATTTTGAAAGTGGATTGAAGTATTTAAGATACATAAGTTCTACTTTTTATTATGCAGTTGGGACTATTTGCTTGTTTTTCTAGTCACTGATACTGATGGCTACAGAGAAAACATCCATGTGACTGTCAGTCACTGCTGTTAACCATGAAGAATGAAAAGTCCACTGATTTAACAAAATCAAACCTCCAAACTGAACCAAAAGAAGGTGTATTTTTAAAAAAATGCAAAATCCACATCCAGACACAGGATTCACTGTCATTGATAATAAAGAAGAAGTCTACCAGCCTTAGAAAATGGTTTTAATTTTTTATGAGTTTTCTGTAAAGCCATCCACAGCTGCACTAGCTAAGATGAAATTGCAAGGTTTAACAACTGGTGTGCTTTAAGATATAAATCAGAAACTAATTGTCTGACATTAGAAAAAAATATGTTTTTCTTTTCTCCCACACTACCCAACAAAATAATATTTCTGTTTCTCTTACACTATGTAGCATGTTGGAATCCATGCAATAAGAGTATATACATTTCTGAATATACTTTTGAGCTTGATTTTGATACAACCAGTAAATTGGTATGCTTCTCAAATGAGAGTCACAGGCACATTTTAATTCATATCAAACTGAACTTTTTCCGGGAGGCAGAAGGATTTCCAGAGAATCTCCACAATCTAAAGAAATCATTCTGTCTGTCCATATATGAATTAAATCACAGTTCAGATCTCGTAACATCTACACAAAGCAATAAATGAATTATGACTACTCAGAGTTTAAATAATTGACAGAAATTTCAATGCAATTAATGCAAACAAAGTACGTAGACTCACTGATGAGAAATTAGGGTTTGTAGATTATTGAGGTATGGCAGTAAATCCAAATGTCAGCCCCCACCCCCCTTCTTTCCTCCAACATAAACCAGCAAACCCCATGCTTCTAATGTGGATTTGTTATGCCCTGGCATATCTAATTTTTTAAACTGGGAAGACAAAGACGAGTGATACCAAATAATATAAGTGTACATTTTAAAAACCCAAATGCTATTTTAAATGCAAGTTTAAATGAGAACACTATGTGGTTAATATTTATCTAGCATCCTCTATCTTTGAGGCACATTTCGTCATATAAGACTGTGCTGTTAAAGCAGTTCATGGGAATGATGTGCATGACTCCTTTTGCTAATGGGAGCTGGTTGCACAGAACAATCTAGCTGTTAGTGCTCTGAGGAGAAGGGAACTTGAATAGCAGGGGCTTGGAGAGCAAAATAAAAAGAAAGCTGCTAAGGGCATTTGAAAATACACTCGCTATTCTTTTCCCTCCTAAGCATTGCTGCAGTAAACAACAGCTTCAAGACTCTTCTTTAAATAAGTGACATGAAAATGAAAAGAGCACGACTTTGTATCAACAGCCATTCAAAATGCATCCAGGATCCCAAACTAACCTTGGGGATAGGAAAGACTTGCAGGGGGAGGGTGCTGCTAGGATGGTTGATTGGGCTTGCTTCTTTCTTTGCTGGCCAATTGTTTAAAGAAATTATCCCTGGTGAGAGCATTCTGCCCCAAAAACGGGGATGCTGTGTTTACTACGGGCAGTGTATTTAGGCCGGGATTTTAAAAATACAACTGCCTAAAATTAGACTCCCAAATTGATGTAAAGTGTTAAAGAAATGCCCTGGTCCTCAAAAGAATCAAATATCCACAGTCTCCAGGTCAAGGTCCTGATCCAGGAAAGCAGATGAATATTCTCCCCAATCCCCCACCCCGAGGCAACGTGATTGCTCAAGCATCTAAGGCTGAAGTGCTTAAGTGCTCCCGTAGGTAGGGGTTAGAGAACTTAAACATGGGGGGAGAATCGACTGGGCACCATCCACCCTTTTAGATCCTGGCCAGAGGGAAGTTTTTTCATGTGATTGGTTTTTTATCACTTTGCCTGTGTAGAATTTCCCCAACCAAGCCATAGACAGCAAAGTGCTTTTTAAACACTTTGCAAACCTTGGTCCCAAACCATGCCACGACAATTTCCTTTGGGAGGTGGGCTACAAATACACAAATTGTTGTAGGGCTGTGTACAGCCCCTAAAGCCAGGACAAATGTACACCATGTGGGAGAGCAGCTTCTTTCATAGGCTAAGCTAACAGCAAACTCTTTCTGATGATTAGCCAGGACTAGAAAAACCTGGGATATTAAAAAACGCCAACAAGCATTGTGCATCACACAGCGCTTTCCTAAATGCTGTGATGCAGATCTGTTAGTGGGTGAAAAGATGGCTCAAGGTACTGGACCATGACACAGAAAGCTTGACTCAAGCCCCACTTCCAGAAGAAATAAATATGACCTTAGGCAAGTCCCTGACTATTTACTTCTTAAACTGTAAAAGGGCAATGTACTTTTCTGCCTTTGGAGTGAAGGAAGACTAAAATCCATTAGTGATTGTGAGGTGCTCAGATACTAAATTCTTAAGTGCTGAGAAACATCAGGAGAGAAATTTTCCAAGGAGATATGCCCAGGTGGCCAAGTCCATGCTTTTTGGTACTATCTGTCATAATGTGTTGCTGTATATCTTTATTCCTGATGTTTTATTTATCACAAAGTATTAAAGGTTGGGTTTCTTTACCATAGAGGATTGACTTGGAGGAGCTCCATGGGGAAAGGAAATGTTTTCCATGTTACAAGACTAATAATGTAAGGGGGAAAAGAAGAACCTTACGTTGCCATTTGATTGAGACAATAAATAAATAAATGCTTTCATTTTGGCCCATACCGTACCATACCATACCATACCATACCATCTAACTACTATGTTCTTATGCCTGTTCAGTCTCATTAATTGCCTTGCTTTTCACCTATTGTGTTTTCTTCTCCTTCTAGAACAGTTTTATTAGATATTGAAAAAAAACCCAAAACCCAACCAACACAAAAAAATACCTTCCAAAATCGTTCAGGTCATAACAAAAATAATTTCATGCTTCCCAAATTAAATGCCTCTGTAGGATGGTCCCCATGACATCAACAGAAATGCTCTATTACTGTTTAATTTTCAAGTTCTGACTCTGTCTATCTGTGAGTGACAGTAATAAGGACAAAAAATGGAACCAGCTTGCAGATACCAGGACCAGCTTAAAGCTGAGGAAAGATGGGCATGGGACAGGAAAAAGAATTTTAAAGAGTCACTTAAAGAGTCACTTAAAGGAAGGTGAATGTTCTTCATCTAAGTCTGTATCTAAATGTTACACTTAAGATCTCACAAAAAGATGATTTTTCTCTATTTTCTGTTTTCTCATGAATTTGTGTTCTTTCAGGCATGCAACTTTTGATCATACTCTGCAATCAACACAAACCTAATGATCCTCTTAAGCCTTAGCTCAGAGCAGGTGACAGAAGCTGCACTGCTTTCAGGTCTTCAATAACTTGGGTCCTGTTTCCCAGTATGATGCCTTCCTTGGACTGCTGGCTCTGCAGGGATCAGTGCCAAGGAGCGAAGCATTCCCACTGAGGACAAGCACGACTTGGCAATGCAGCATCTTGCGCTACAGCTGTCTACTGCATCATGCTACATGTCCCATTACACAGCCTGGCTTCTTTTATGTTCATCAATGGTTCTTCCCTGTGGTCTTCTTTTGGGCTCTTTTTGTCTACAACAGAATACCTTCCTTTTTTTCAATCAGTACTCTGAAAATATATGGGGAACTTCCAGATCAAAAGACACCAAACATTGGGCTCTACTACCAGCCTAAGCATAGCTCAGACTAAAATTTCACCCTTCTGTGGGTTTCATACAGTTCCTTTATACCTCACGTGATACTTGTTCATTTATCTAATACTTTGATATAGAATTAGCACTGAACTCTGATTTATTACACTAAGTAATTCTTTTTTGTCTGCTCTTGGCTGGCATTGTAAACCACACAGGCTGGGGTTCTATGTGGTACTGGTTTTGAGAAGGTACTTTAACTCACTTTTGCACCATTTGGATTCAGATCTGATCCCAAATATTGCTCACTTCATGATTTGTATCAGCCTAAAGAGAGCTCTCTATGAACTTTGCAGTTCAGAGCCATAGAGAATTCTTTTTGAATGTTTTGCAATACAGCCATATCCCCTGCCCTCTCTAGCAAGCCCCAGGCATTTCTGGAGGTTGATAGAGCTCCAGAGCAGGCAGTAGAATCAAATAGCATTTAAACCCATTTTTCTCATAGAAACAAGCTCAAGTTATCATAGAATAATAACAATTCATGATATCTCCCTGTCAATCACCAAAAGACTTACAAGAATAGGGTTATGGCCCCTATGTTAGTTAAAGCAAGCAATGCTCAATTTAAAAATTAGGAAACTCAGGCAAAGACACAGTTTACTATTGGTTATGAAAACAGTTGAGGATTAGAGTTTTGAAGTAGTTTTACACCAACTAAAAAGGGCAAAAGGTGAGGTCTAAAGATCTTAAAATGTCTGGGTTTTTTCTTTCTTGTGCTGTTTATAGCCCTTCTATTTTTCAGAAACAAAAGTGTTTAAATTTTGCCTTTTTCCCCCCTGCCCTTATCCAGAAAGAAATGACATGAAGCTAAATGGTTGTCCCTGGATCTGGTCTAGATAGCTCTAAAGAAAAAAAAAAAAGAAAAAAAAAGGAAAAAAAAAGAGAGGGAAGGAATTTGATTTGAGGCATTTTGGCCAACATTTAGATTAGAACATACAGCACTGTTCTTCTGTTTCTGCCCTTTTCTCAGTTACCCACAAGACCTAAACCACATTCAAGCAATTTGCTCAGCCCACAGCCTGAAATCAATGAGGTCTATGCAAGAAGAGAGCACCTGCCACAGGCTGTTACTGTTTTTATTTATTTTCTGTACTATTGGACCACACAGGAACCCCAACAACAAATATTGTCTGGAGCACTGTGTAAACATCGACCAAAATGATGGCCCTGTCCCAAAGTGGTTACAAACTAAACAGAGGACAAGAGACCATAGACAGAGGGAGCATAAAGGAAATGAATGCTCAATGACAGCAGTATTACCTCACCAGCAGTCTAAGGGCTGTCAAAGCTTTCGTAGACCTCATGGCAAAGGAGACTTTTAAAGAGATTCTAGAGAGCTACCAAAAGAAATCTCAAAGTGTTTGTGTAGGGTACTCTCCAAATATGACAGATACCACAGAGAACAAAACGAGAATGGGCTTGCTTGAAGATGAGCACAGAAGGATGGTAACTCCAACCAAAAGGTGATGAACCATTTTAAGGTTTTAACAGCATTTAAACATGGGGGTTGTCTTCTTTCCTGACTGCCTTTAATAGTCACCCCGTTTTTTTGCCCCTGACAAATCATATTTACCCACAACCTCCTCCAAAAAGGAACGTAAGGACCAAGCATGGCAGAGCTGGAAGTCTGCTCACACAGGGCAGTTTCTGCCTCCTGACAATGAAAGATGATAGGTGGAGTCCCAGGGGACCTTGGAAATGAAGACAGGCAGCTTATGTTGATGTGAGATAGGGGAAGGGGGCGGTAGCACAGTGCTGCCAAGAGGAAAGTGACATATTCAAAGAGACAGGCCAGGGAAATGATCTTTGAAGCAAGAGCAACCACATGCAGTATGATTAGGGCAAAGGCAAGCCTGCATGTGTCAAGGCCAGAGAAGAGGTTGCACCAACTCAGCTGCTAAATAATGTGAACTTAAGCAAGAATTTAGCTGCATGAAGAGTGAGAAAGATGCATCTTAAAAGCTAGAAGATTTACGAATTGGAGGTGTAAGCAGATGAAAGGCTTTACCTGTGTGTAAGAGAAGTCAGAGCTGATGCTCGCACACAGCTGTGAGTGACAGACAGCATGGCATGCTGTGCACAAGCACAAGGAATGGTAGCAAGCAAGAAGTTGAGGTATTTCCTTCCTCTCACCTCCTGTTCTACTCTTTTCTCTGCAGCTATTAAATACAGGAAACTACAGAGTAGATGCCTAGGATAAGCCAACAGTACAGCAAATAATTTCAGTCCCATCAATAATTCTTTTCTCTTGTGTGGTCCAGATCCTATTCAATAAACCCATGAGGTTCTGTCTCTCATCTAGCTCAGAAAAAATATGACGCCTTTCCTCCATGCTCAGTAATAAACTGCACAGCCCTTGTGCAGTTGTCTGCTGCACTCCTGGAATAAGATTACGAGCAAGATTAAGGCCTCTGGTTGTGAGAAGGGAGATTTCACAGGATTAAATGTTATCCAGTCTACTTCTGAAACAGAGAATAAAATACAAGAAAAGACGACGAATTATATTAGTGAAAATATCACAGACCATGGTGATGGTAAAAGGGATAATGAAAGATCGAAGTTTTAAATTATATTCATAAATAAAAAGCTACAGGGTAAAGTACTGCAGGGACGACAGTTGTCATTTGTTGCCAGAAGAGGGCAC